>JASDQU010107742.1:146124-165028 GCA_032191745.1 Picea mariana | reverse complement strand
TCCAAATGACTACCACATGAGCCCAAGAACTCAATGTATTGATTGTTGACAACCACTAGAATAAGGAAGACATCAAGCATATCAGTTCCAACATTAGCTCCATCAATTCAACTATTGAGATCCTCAAGGAACAATGTTCCCACATCAAAGACCTCCAGGAACAATGTTCCCACATCAAAGACCTCAAGGAACACTTCCTGGGCCATTCCCATAACCCTTCCTCTTCTAAACAACCATATTATTAGGATGACCATGAATCTTCCCATTACCAAGGCCTTCATACTACCCACTTTTCCCGAGATCTCCGCCCTCCTAGAATTGAGGTGAACAAATTTGATGGATTAGATCCTACAGGATGGGTCACCCAAATCGAACATTAATTCTCTTTGCATGACATTATTGATGATTTAGTCAAGCTTCGTTATGGTGTCCTACATCTGTATCTAGAACGATGCCAATGGTGGCAATGGCGAAAAAAGGCACGCCAAGGGTATCTTTCTTGGACACAGTTTGTGGCCGAACTTTATGACCACTTTGACTCTAAAACCACCATTTAGGTCGTTTGACCAATTTAAAGTAGTTTGGGACAATGGAAGACTTTATTTCCGCATTTGAGAACTTGGATTTCAGAACAGAGGGCATGTCAAATGCTTTCTTTAGGGAATGCTTTATCAGTGGCCTCAAAGATGAAATTATTTCCCATGTTCTCATGGAACACCCCTAGACTTGGTTGGAAGTTACTCAATGAGCCAAGAAATCCCAACGGATTGTGTCCTCCCAGACCCGCAAACCCTCCTTTCCTCCTCACCCTAAACCCACCAATTTTTCCCCTCTGGAAACTCTCCTCAAGATCCAGAAATTAACCAAGGCTGGAATGGTTGAATGTCAATTCAAGGGTCTTTTTTATAATTTTGATGAAACATATTTTCCCGGAAACAAGTGTAAGTAACAAAATCTTTTTATGGATGTGGCTAATGATCTTTCAGAAGAATATGTTATTGTTCCGCCTGTGGAGGAACCACCACCACCTTCTGACCTCACCCCACCCTCTGACCCACCAAACGTTAACCCGATGATTTCACTTAATGTCCTCACTACCTTCTCTACTCCCCAAACTCTCAAATTAATTAGTTACATCAAAAATAGGAAAGTCATCATCCTTGTGGATAGTGGTAGCACCCATAACTTTATTCATCGTCGCATTTCCCAAGAAGTCAATTGTTACATCTGTGTCGACAATCATTTTCAAATCATGATTTTCAATGGTGGTTCCATGACATGTGGGGGACAATGTGAAAATGTGTGACTCCAAATTAGTTAGTATCACCTAAAATTCCATATGTTTTCTATAGACATGGGTGGTTGTGACATTGTTCTTGGTGTTGAATGGTTACGCACTCTAGGCCCCATTCTCATGGATTTTAAGGACTTAACCATGCAATTCCAATAGGAGGGATAATAGTATAAGTTCCAAGGCATCACCACAAGCTCCTCTAAGATCATCAGTTCCCACCGCATGGAAAATATCCTCAAGAAAGGTCATTCGGGAATTATAGCCCAACTCCACTCCATTCATGTTGTTGAGACACCTTATGTGCATCCCGACCTCCAATCTATCCTCTCTTGCCACCATGTTGTTTTTACCACCCCTCGAGAAATTCCCCCTTCCTGTGGAGTCCATGATCATTCCATCTCTCTCATCCCGGGAAGTCTTCCTCCCAATGTTCGGCCTTATCGTCATCCCTTTTCCCAAAAGAATGAAATTGAGAAAATTGTTCATGAATTACTAGAATCCAGTGTTATCCATCCTAGTACTAGCCCCTATTCTTCCCTTGTGGTCATGGTACTCAAGAAAGAAGGTACTTGGCACATGTGTCCTAATTTTTGCGCCCTCAACAAACTCACAATCAAATACAAATTCCCCATTCTTGTCATTGATGACCTCTTGGATGAATTGAGTGGTACTTGTTGGCCCTTGAACAAGTTTTGAGGAATACTTGGTCATATTTGACCGTTTTAGGTACTCTGACATCCAATTGAAGAAGAAGCGCATGGCGAAGAGGAGATCACGAGATCTTCGCCCCTTTTTAGGGATTTTTGGGCTTTTTGGGAATATTGTAATGAGAAAGGGATATTGGCCCTTATCTAGGCCTTTTGTATGTATAAATAGAAGGGTAGGAGATGCATGTAAAAAGGGGGGTGTGTGATGTAAAGTGAATGGCTTAGTGTATAAAGTAGATCTATGTGATCAGATGTCTGTCTAATTGTAAGAGCTCTATACCTACTGTAAGTATTGTAAGTGTTGAGTGCACGGGTCAAGGGAGGAATTAGTGCTTGGATATACCCGGGGAAAGAGGATCTAGCGAGCTGCGCAGATCTCTTGTCCTAGGTGGGGTAGGATCTTGAAGGATTTGTGTTGTAATTTGGTTTACAGAAGATAATAACAGAAGAAGACTTTGTGGACATAGCCCTAGGGTGGGGGTGAACCACGGTAACTCTGTGTATTGTGTTGATGTGTTTTTCTTGCTAAGTGCTATGATATGTTTAGATAGATCTATTGATGCTTTCTTCTTATGAGATATGAATGAATGCTAGATATGATACATAAGATGATAAGTGCTTAATATATTAAGTATAACCTGTTTATCATTGCTAAGTGCTAGATCTAAGTAATTACTGTGGTGCTCTATGCTTTCTGCGAAGTGTATTAATGAATGTATGTTAAGGAATAAATGATGCTAAGTGTGATGTAAGCAAGATAATCACAGATATGTGTCCCATCTAATGTTGCATATATCTAAGTCCTGCAACTGCCCCTGCCTCTACCTCGGGTGAGACTTCATCTACTTCGCAGGTGTTTCCGAAAGGGCCGATAGTTAGGGTTTTGTTGGTGCGCTCTTAAGCATTGAAACCTGGGTTTTCCCTCATGCCAACAAATGGTTCTGTTGCCAGGACCTGAAACTGTGATTGCTGGGAATTGAAAAAGAAGAAGCCTTGTGAAAAATAATCTCTGTGCGTAGATTTTTTTCCCTAGTGCGTAGTGTTCTATTTGACCTATGGAGATTTGTGCCAAGAAAAAGAAGTTAGAACTGTGAAGAAAGAGAGGTCGGATCTAAAGAAAAGAGGTTAGATCTGAAGAAAAGAAGTCAGATCTGTGAAGAAAGAGGTCAAATCTGCAAGAAAAAGGTAAGATCTGTAAGCTCAGTGCTTTGATAAAGGTAAGAATAATTAAAAGTCTTAGATCTGGAAGCTTTGTGCTCTATAGAAGTAATATGAGTGAAATTGTTTCTTTCTAAAGCATGGATCTAGGTCTGTTTAATAGATTATGTTCTATAGATAAAAGAAAGTTTGATATGAATAGATCTAATAAGTATAGATATGTTATACCTATGCATCGAAAGAATGTTTGGACTAACAAGTGGATGCAGGATCCTAGAAAGAGTTTTTTACAGGCTAGTCACAATAATCCTGGTGCGCAGTACAGAAGGAGTTGGGG
This sequence comes from Picea mariana, assembly GCA_032191745.1. Lineage (NCBI taxonomy): Eukaryota > Viridiplantae > Streptophyta > Pinopsida > Pinales > Pinaceae > Picea > Picea mariana. The sequence continues at coordinate 161,532 of JASDQU010107742.1, read as the reverse complement.
AACATCTAAATGAAAAAGAGGATTAACCCTTTGTTATAGTTGCAGAAGACTGGGACATCTTGCTAAGGAATGCCCTGGGAGAAGACCTAGTTGCCTATGTTGTAAGGCTATGGACCATGAAGTATTGGATTTCCCTAGAATGAATGATAGGCTTGAGAAGATGAATATGGAGCAAGCAAACCCTGAAGGAGATCAAGAGACCAATATTATAGCAGAAACCCAGAAAGAATCAGAAAAGATATTGCTACAGAAGAAAGATACCTTGAATGATCACCGACATGTTAGGCTATCAAAGATCTTCAAAGAAAAGGAGAAAATCGAATAAAGAATAGGAGACTTTGACATTGACTGTACTCTTGATGAAGAAACACAAGTGAACATTATGCCAGAAAGAACTTGGGAAGCTATAGGAAAGCCTGCCATGATCCCTTCCCTAGGAGGAACAATTTTCTTTAGAGGAAAGCTAGTAAACCTATGTGGAAGGCTCGCTCGAATACCTATGACTGTCAATGGAACTTTGACAGAGGAAGACTTTGAGATCATTAAATTTGTTGAAGATAATGCCCTATTTATCATGCTCATAGGGAAACCTTGGATTGATAGAGAACAAGCCGGACGAAAAGAAGAAGAACAAGTTTTGGAACAGAAGAAGCAAGAGTTAAAATACTTTATGACCAGAAGGATCGCGCACTTGATTGAAGAACAGAAGAGCAAATCGTAGATATTCAATATTAGCAACTTCGATTTCGAAGCTAAGAGAACATTTGAGGATCCACAGAACATTGAGTTACCTATTTTTGATACAGAAGAAGTATTATCAAGGAACCCTAGGAAAGACTTTCAACAGCGCGAAGTAACTAAGGCCACAGAAGATAAACATCAGAATGGTAAAAGCACTATTGAGACGAAGCTCACGGGGAAGAAGGATAGGAAGTTAAGAAGAAAATGGCTAATACTGTAAGGTTACAAGAGGTTCTAGAGGACACTTTGCAGCAAGAAGAATTGCAGAATTGGAGCTTCGTCGAGATATCAGGACAACGACACAGAGTACTTCACCATGATGAAGCAATATAGCCATTGGAACCGATATACCTGGTAGCTGTTGGAACCGCATTTTTCTCTGTGACTGGCTTAGAACAAAAGGTCGAGGAACCCTTAGACCAAAAAGTGATGAATCTTGCTGAAATTATTCAGCAACTGCAGCAAAGAGTCGTGGACTTAAAGCTTTAGATCATCCCAATTACCTCGCAAGAAGAGCATGACCAGCGAGAAATAACTGTCAAAGGTAGAGTAGAAAGGATTAAATAACTCACTGAAGAATGAAAACAACTAAGTACCAGAAGTGTGCAGATACATGAGAACCTGACCAAGTACCCATAATTACATAAACTGGAGTCACAACTCCAGTAGGTGAAGCAACATGGAGATAAACTTCAGATGTAGTTGAAGGCCCTATCAACTATAGAGAAAATTAAGTGATCCCACGAGCAACGTGTTGCATAGTAGCATATCCACATGATCTAGAGAAAGGTCATGGAAGTGACACAACAACTTCAACCTTTGCAGGATAAGGCATGTCAACTATTTTTGGATATTGAGAACCAAGGGACAAAGCTACAACAGGTCGTGATTACAGCAGAGTGACACCTAGAAGGACCAGTCAATAACGCACTCATCCAGGAGTTCACCGAGCAGGAGGAAATCACAAAGTAGTAGGTCGAAGTAGCTCGAGGTGTTCGAAGCAGAACTGGTCAGACCTGAGTGACTCAGGACGAGTCACAGGTGAGTGTTGGGGGCTTGTTGGCCCTTGACCAAGTTTTGAGGAATACTTGGTCATATTTGACCGTTTTCGATACTCCGACATCTAGTCGAAGAAGGAGCGCATGGCGAAGAGGAGATCACGGGATCTCCACCCCTTTTTAGGGATTTTTGGGCTTTTTGGGAATATTGTAACGGGAAAGGGATATCGGCCCTTATTTAGGCCCTTTGTATGTATAAATAGAAGGGTAGGAGATGCATATAAAAAGGGGGGTGTGTGATGTAAAGTGAATGGATTAGTGCATAAAGTAGATCTATGTGATCAGACGTCTGTGTGACTATAAGAGCTCTGTGCCTACTGTAAGTATTGTAAGTGTTGAGTGCATGGGTCAAGGGAGGACTTAGTGCTTGGATCTACCCAGGGAAAGAGGATCTAGCGAGCTACGCAAATCTCTTGTCCTAGGTGGGGTAGGATCTTGAAGGCTTTGTGTTGTAACTTGGTTTACAGAAGATAATAACAGAAGAAGACTTTGTGGACGTAGCCCCAGGGTGGGTGTGAACCACGGTAACTCTGTGTATTGTGTTGATGTGTTTTTCTTGCTAAGTGCTCTAATATGTTTAGATAGATCTATTGATGCTTTGTGCTTATGAGATATGAATGCATGCTAGATATGATACATAAGATGCTAAGTGCTTAATCTATTAAGTATAACCTGTTTATCATTGCTAAGTGCTAGATCTGAGTAATTACTGCGGTGCTCTATGCTTTCTGTGAAGTGTATTAATGAATGTATGTTAAGGAATAAATAATGCTAAGTACGTTGTAAGCAAGATAATCACAGATCTATGTCCCAGCTAAGGTTGTAGACATCTGAGTCCTGCAACCACCCCTACCTCTACCTCGGGTGAGACTTCATCTGCTTCGCAGGTGTTGCCAAAAGGGCCCGTAGTTAGGGTTTTGTTGGTGCTCTTTTGAGCGTTGACCCCTAGGTCTGCCCCTGTGCCAATAGTGCTTAGTACTTCACCAAATTGGATCTACATTGTGGCAACCACCAAATCCGTATGAAAGCAGAAGACATTCCCAAGACTGTATTTCGCACTCATGAGGTTCATTATGAATTCTTGGTAATGCCCTTTGGATTGTGTAATGCTCCTTCCACTTTCCAAATTCTTATGAATCATGTCTTCCGTCCTTTTCTCCGTCATTTTGTCTTAGTTTTATTTGATGATATTCTCATCTATAGTAAAAATTGGCCATCCCATCTCTCCCATGTGAATCAAGTTCTCCATCTACTCTCTAAACATCAACTTTTTCTCAAACAATCTAAATGTTCCTTTGATGCCTCAGAAGTGGAATACCTGGGTCATATTTTTGGCAAGGATAGTGTCCAAGTGGATCCTAAGAAAATTTAATCTATGCAAGATTAGCCTTGCCCTAAAACTTTTAAGAACTTGCGTGGTTTTCTAGGTTTAACGGGGCTATTATAGGAAGTTTGTTCAGAATTATGGAAAGATTGCAGCTCCTCTCAATTCCCTCCTTAAAAATAATGCTTTCACTTGGACTTCAACTACAGATCTTGCCTTCCAAGCCTTAAAAGATGTTATGTGCTCGATCCCTATCCTAACCCTCCAAGACTTCAAAAATACATTCATATTGGAATGTGATGCTTCCGAGAAAGGAATTGGAGTCGTCCTCATGCAAGATGGAAGGCCCTTGGCTTTCACTAGAAAAACACTTTCAGAGCGACATTTTGGCCAATCCATTTATGAAAAGGAAATTTTAGCTATTCTGCATGCTATGGATCTCTGGCGTCCTTATTTATCAGGTCAATGATTGCAAATGAAAATTGATCATCATAGTCTCAAGTATTTCCTAGAACAATGAATTTCATCCCTGACATAGTAAAAATGGGCGACCAAGATATTTGGCTATGATTATGAGATCATTTACAAGAAGGGAAAGGGAAATGTAGTGGTCGATGATCTTTCCCAAAAATATGAAGAATATGGGTCCATTTTCTCCCTCTCCTTCATTGTACCAGATTGGATCCAAGTTGTTCATTAGAAATGGTTACAAGACCCCAAAATTTCTATCCCGCTCCACCAATTGCAACACAATTATTCAGTTTCTCCAGGGTACTCTTGGCATAATGATGAGCTTCCCTACAAATTATGTTTGTATTTATGTAATCAATCCCAACTTAAATCCAAAATTCTTCTGAACTTCATGCCTCACCCACAGCTAGGCATTTAGGGTTTACAAAAACCTATGAACGGGTCAAACATTCTTTTTTATGGGAGGGTATGAAATAGGATGTCCACACCTTTATGGTTGAATGTGGGGTCTATCAATGCAATAAGGGAGAAATTGTCAAAGCTCTAGGCACACTCCAACAACTTCCAATCCCCCCTGCTATTTGGCGATATATTTCTATGGATTTCATTATGGGCTTACCTAAATTGAGTAATAAGTCAGTCATCATGGTGGTAGTAGATCGTCTCTCCAATTATGATCATTTTTGTGCTCTTCAACACCCATTCACAACTGCCATAATGGCTCAAGTCTTCTTGGATAATATCTTCAAGCGTCATGGCATGCCTAATTCTATTGTCTCTGACAAAGACCCAACTTTCACCAGCAATTTTTGGCAAGAATTTTTCAAGCTACAAAGCACCCAATTGCATCTCAACACTACCTATCACCCCCAGATGAAAGGTCAAATTAAAGTTGTCAATAGGTGTTTGGAAACATATTTCACATAGGTGTTTGGAAACACGCAGCGAAGCCTTGCCACATGGCTCAGCATCAAGCCACAACTTAAATGTTGTAGGCCGCTCCCCATCCCTTCTGCATTTATGATGGTATCCGACCATTATAGCCGCTATACAAAGGAGGGACTTCTCCCTCGCGCGAATGCACTCACTCAGCCAACATTCAATATGAAAGGGTTAATGGGAAGCCATGCAAAGCCATCATTTGGTAATTCTAAAGTTGGAGAGCCTGGAAAGAGCTGGTTCACTCTCGTTTTGGACCTCCCCGCCACTTGGGAGCTCTGGTACAGTTCTGGTTCATTCTCATTTTGGTTTATTCTCATTTTGGCTCATTCTCTCTGTATCCTTATCCACCCCTCATCAACAATGACAAGGAAGCAAGGCATGCCTCACCGAGGCTCAGCCTGGTACACCCACAAAGAGCAGAGGCAAAGGAGGAAGAACCTGGAGTGTGCTCTATCAATGGCGACTTCCATTCTCCAGCAGAGAGATCAAGCCGACCAATTGGCACTCCATGCCATTATCGCTGAGCCTGGGACAGAACGTAGCACGCACACCATGGAAATTGAGCCTGGAAGTCATCTGAAGGATGGCGTTGTGGACAAGTTTCCAACCTGTTATGTTGATGAAACGTCGTACCTAGAGGATTTAGCGACCACCCTAGAATCCCAAGCCACGGTGCCTGAAATACAGGCTGGAAGCGGTCCGAAGGGAGAGTCGACAGATGAATTCCCAATTTGTATTGTTGAAGAGATACCGTGGATGGGTGACTACAGCCCCACCAGCCATGCTGAGAAGGCAACGAACGAGGACGAGGCTCGGGACAATGCATGCACAGAAAGGATTGTGGACGTGACCAGAGCAAGGATGAATGTGGATGTGGTCGGCACAGGACTGAACGTGATCAAGGCTAGAGCAAGGATGAACGTGGAAGCAGGGAACGAAACCTTCGACGAGCAGGAAATAATGACTTGCATGGTCCGCTCCTCCGTGCAGAGCATTTGGCTCTGGTGTATGAACTCCGAGGCCACATGGCAGACTAGGAGCACAGAGCCCTCCTCATGGGACAACATCTGGACTTGCTCCTTGATGCGTACTCCAATGCTCCAGCAAAGAGGAAATGTCCATTGTCTGTGCAGCCATTAGCTATCCCATCCAGATCCATGTGGCAGAAAGGCAATGGCGACAGGTCACCGGGTAGCCGAGTTCTCCTATGCTAGTTTGTTTTATGTTTAATCATGTTGTTTCTAAGTGTAAACTTGAACTATGGCCATATGTCCTGGTTTCCTTCAGGCAGGACAGAGGGTACAACAGTTTTAGCTTATCTTCCTAGACTCATTTCACTCCAAACTATGCTAGTTTCTGGTAAAACAGCAGCATTTTTGGTGGCTCAGGATGGCTATATCTCTGTGTATTTTGTCAATGTTTCTCTATTAACTTAATATAGCAGGTACTATCTTTTTTACTTAAAAAAAAAACATATTTGAGGTGTTTTGCATCTGAGCGAAAAAATCAATGGGCTCAATGGTTACCCCTAGCTGAATGGTGGTATAACACATCTTACCATACAACTACTCGCATGACTCCTTTTGAAGTAGTCTATGGCCAAAATCTCCCATTAGTTCTCTCATATATGTCAGGGGTCTCGACTGTTCATGAGGTTGAAAAAAATATTACATTCCGCGAGACTATTCTTCATGCCCTCAAAGACAATTTGGTCATGGATTAGAATCGCATGAAGCAACAAGCAGATCAAGGTCATTCCAAATGCCATTTTGTTGAAGGGGACCAGGTATTTATTCGACTACAACCTTATAAGCATACTTCACTAAAAGCTCAACATTGTCAGAAACTTGCGCCCAAATTTTATGGTCCTTATACAGTGCTCAATCGTGTGGGATCGGTGGCCTATAATTTATCTCTACCTAGTCAGTCGAAGCTCCATCATTTTTTTCATGTTTCCTACTTAAAGAAGGTGATTGGAACTAATTGCCAAACTCAAACTAGTCTCCCTGAGTTGGATGAAGAAGGTTCCATATGGTTGCAGCCACAAGCAGTCTTGGCCCAAAGAGAGCATCATCTCCATCAACACACCATCTAGGAAGTGTTAGTCCAATGGAAAGATACACCTCCAGGAGATATCACTTAGGAGTCGACCACCATTATATAAAAATTCCCTCATCTGAATCCTTGAGGACAGGGTTGTTCTTCAAGGGGGAGGGCATGTTAGGGACCTAACCTCCCTAACCCCTTACATAGGTAGAATAATATAATTCCATGTAATAAATGTCAATATTAATAAGGCCTAGAAATAAGGAAGAACAAGTCAATGTAAGAAGACCTAACAGAATCTTTCTTTTCTAGAAGGATCTTCCTCTAGATTGTTCTTTTGGATAGATAGAGTATAAATAGAAGTAAACAGTATGAGAAATTGTGTCTTGAATATTATTGTGATAGAGCTCTACTTTGCTGGAGGTTTCCCCCTCAAAGAGGAAAGTGAAAATTTCTATCAGTAATCAAAGTACTCTTTCTGGTGTCATTCTAGTATTATTATGGTATTGTTTTAATTATATCATTGCTTCTCTGCCATTTATAGCTAAAATATTTATGTTCTGCATACTATTTTATATTTGGAATACTACATTATCTTTGGTGGAAACCATGGAAATTCTCTAAAAACATCTTCAAAATCCCTCAAGACCAGATGGTCTTCAATGCTTGTCACTTTGTCTTTGGCTTCATGCTCCATATAGGCTGCAAACATTTGAGATCCCTTCCTGAAACTCTTCTTCAACTTCATAACTGAAATATCTCTAACAACTATAGCTATTGGAATGCCTTGAATCTTGCCTTGTTTTCCTTCCTCATCAAGACATGTGATTGTCTTGTTGTAACAGTCTAGGACAACATGGTTTTTTTCCAACCAATCCATGCCATCTATATAATCTTATGAACCCAATGGTATGATGTTTACATCTACCTTCATGCTAAGTCTATTCATGTCTATTTGACAATATTTCACCAACTCATTGATCTTTCTCTTAGCCCATATGGATAACTGAACTAACCAAGATTTCTTTGGCTTACTTCTTTGCAAGTGAAATCATTCAACAATTTTAGCATTTATGTAACTATGGCTAGCTCCAGAATCAGTCAAAATTGCTTTGGGTTGGTTATCAATCTTACCTTCCACTTCGATCACGGGGGATTTATATTTTTCCTGCTTGTTGTCCAAGTTTTCATAAATCCTTGGCATGCTTCCTTCCATGTCTTCCATTGATTTAGCCTCTTGAATGTTGTGGAAATTCCTTATTCTTTTTCCTTTGTGAGGGAAATCCCTATATAAGTGATTTCCCTCACATCCCCAACATTGAACAGGCTACTACCATGGACTTTTCCCAAATGAATCTACATTATTTTTATCATTTTGGTCTACCTGGATTTTCTTGTTTTCTTAGGAGCTATTCTTGAAAAAGGGTGGCTTAAAAACTTTCTTCCTTTGATCCTTTTTCCCTGTCATTTCGTCATTCCAAGCCTTTTGGAAAACTGGCCTTCCTTTGTCTTTCTCATAAAGGTGTCTTTCTCTTCTTATGGTTTCCTTCAAAGTCTTGGGATTATCATATTGTATCTTATCACTATAGAAGGAGGGTAACCCGCTTATAAACCTTTGGATTTTGACTTTCTCATCCTTGATGAAGTCAACATACTTCAACAATTCAAAGAACCGCTTCTCATATTCCTCCATTGTCATGGTTTCCAAATTGAGTTCAAAGAACTCTTTCATATTTCTCTCATAGTAATGATCGGACAAATATTTCTCTTGAAAGTACCCTTTGAACTCCCTCCATGAGATCCTCTTCTCATCGAGGTTCTTGGCTTGCTTAAGTTGATTTCACCACATGGTTTTGTTTCCTTGTAAGTGGTAAGTGGAAATTCTAGCTTCTACCCAAGAGGGGTAGTCATGCAGTTGGAAATATTTCTTCATTTCCAATAGCTAGGCCTCAGCCTCTTCACCCTTCCAGTGTTCATCATTGAAAGTAGGTGGCTTGATTTTCCTGAGTTCACCTTGCAAGATGTCTTCCTCATGCCTTCTTATTTGCCTCCAAACAAGAGACACACTTCAGCTACTCCCTGACCCTGAAATTGGGCGAGTTCTTCTAGTGTACTGCCTTGGAGAATGATGGTGTCTACTCATGATTCTTGACTTCCTATCATTTCCATGACCATCTCTTTTTCTATGGGATCGTGATGTTGATACTTTTCTAGAAATAGTTTCTTGCTTGGTGCCAAATTCCTTGTTAACTTGCTTATGTAGAATATTTAAGCTCTGAAGTATTTCTTCCTGATCCTTTATGATCCTCTCATCGGTTCTATAGCTTTGCACTTGTTTTTGCGGGCTTCTCATGGTTACAGTCCCCTGCCTGTCTCTTCTCCCATTAGACTTAGTCTCAACATTACCCATGCTGGTAGGAAAACCTCCAATTTTTTCTTCATGGTTGTAAGATCCTTGAGCATATTCCATAACTCCATTCCTCATATAAGAACTAAAGCTTCTTTCCGTACCTCTAATTCTGCAAGAAATGTGCATGCAATAATTTCTATTAGAATTGAGAATATTGTGGAATATTTAATAATTATATTATAGGTCATGCTTCATTTCGAATCATGAAGAATATTAATGCATTATTCTAGAATCTGATTCCTTAAATGTATTATTTTCCAAAACGACTTTCTAACAACTGTCCTACTTCCTCAATTTGAGTTCTGAGTGGAATTTACAACAATTACAAGTTGCAATTTCCACTCTTTTTCTACTACAGAATTCACTTCTATCATTTTTGAAGAAGATATAATTCCCAATGAAAAAATTTGGGTTGAAATATTTCTTCTACTCCTCACGACCTTCCCCAACGATTATTCGTTCACTTCAATGTAAGCTTTGCGCTCGAAGTTATGGTGGAAAAACAATGAAGAATTATTCAATGGTGCATTCAACACAGTAGCAACACTCAACAACCATCTAATCATCTCTTGATTAGATCTCCATCGTTGATGGATTAATCATGGATGTAAGTCACATATCTTCACCACCATACTCTTCACCTCTTGAACATTTAATTTGCCTTGAATTATTCTGCGAAAATTGAGGCTTTTGCTCAATTTCGCCTCGATTCTGTCATGGGCAACATAGCTGCTCTGTAACTTCGATTTCGACCATTCCAGAAATCAATTCTTTTCAAATTTCCTCTTCAGCATTTTTCTACTCGACCCATCCAGGCTTAGTGTTGAAAACTAGGCTCTAATACCATATTGTAATGTCTCCCAGCCCATCCAAGCAACATTATGGTGCAGAATGCTCATAAAAACAAAATTTCTACTAACTAATGAATTCATTACAATTAACCAATTTCCTGTAGCTTTTATCTACGAATTAAAATAGGTTTATCTATTGCGTACAACCATAAAACATAAACATCTACATCATGCTAATAATAAAATGAAATGCATCTTAATCATTCACAAAATAACGTATAAATCACATCCAAATACTCGGAGTTTATGCACAATAATTAAACACATAAAGTGACGCAACAACAAGATGAAACACTTATCTTTTTACAATAGTTGTGCAACCATCTTCTTGGGACAAACGTTCCACCCAACCATAGACTGATTGTTCCAAATCTCAACAGCTAGTCACTCCTGAGATGAGGCTATCAATCCACAAAAGAGGGTGGTCTCTCACAGTCCACTCATAGCTCATAAAACTCACAACCCAACTGATATTCTCCTACAACTATCCTGATTTTCCACAAGCTCTCTTCCTCTTGACCTGTCCAACCCAAGGAACATACACCTTCACTGATCTCAGTCCCTCAAGCATCCCATTCGTTTATCAAGGTATCTCTGGCACATGTAACCAGGGATCTCTCAGTTGGGAACTCAAGGGAACTTGTTGTTGAAAACTATCAACAAACCAACAATAACACTTGTTGTTTCAATGAAACTCACACAAGAGTTCACTCTTCAGACCTATCAACCTAGCTCTTCAGTTTTCCAACTCCAATTCACTCTAGCATGCTATAAAATTTTCCCTTCATGACTGCACTGGCTCCAAGCTCTGTTGCTTTCTCTCTACTTGCTTTCCATGCACAAAAACTCAATGTGTAAAACTGTTCTTCCCCACCCATACAAATTTCCTCTCTGTGGCTTTCCTTTCTTGACTCGCACTCTCCCCCAAACTGATTGTACTCAACCCCCATGTGCCCAATAACTTTGGGATGTGACCACTCACACACACCCTCTTACATGTATTCAATGTTTGGCTTTGGGAACACTCAATCGAAAATTGGAAGGTTCATATACAATTAGAAAATTTAGGAAAATGGGTTAAATTAATTTACATAGGTATTTCCCCTTGGGCCCCTCTTCGCCATTATCCTAGACACTCCTCCTTCTTGTGGATTAATTAAACCCCCATCTCTTTTCCATGTCCCCTTAGCAGTTGGCATCACATTTTTATTATTAAAACATAGAAATGCAATTGACATATTACATCACTTTGGCCATAGACACACATTATATCTACATAAGCATTAATTAAACTAGGGATTATAGTGGGGATGTTACATCGGAGAAGAGATGTGTTTTTTTCTTCAGTGACCAGGGCAGGCACATGCCAGGTTATGTGTGTGATGGCTAGGTATTTGTCTGGGTTAGGCTTTGTGAGAAGATTTTTCTAGTAGTTGATAAGTTCCTGCTCAATATCATTATGAGTTAGGAGGGATTGCCCCTAATCATTTTCAATCCTGGTGATTTTGTTGATGTGGCGTCTCTGAAACATAGATTGGTGAAAAAAATCGGTATTCCTTTCTCCTTCGTGCAACCATTGAATACGCGATTTATGTGGCCATAACACCTCTTCTTGTGCATAGTGTTCATCCAACTGTTTTTGAACAGAGATTTCTTCTTCTTGTAGTTGTTTTGATTTCCCCTTTGTGATGACTTCCTTTTAGATTTCTTGCATACGCAACTCCAGCTTCTTTGGGGTATGGAAAATGTTTCCAATGACCATTTTGTTTCAAATCTTGAGTTGTCGCTTGAAATTTTTCAGTTCCTATTGGAATCTAAACATGAGAGATCCATGAGACATTTCTGCATTTTTCCACCATAGGGGGGCATTTTCCTAAAATTCCAGGTTAAAAAGACAAAACTTTTCAAAGAAGAATGGCCTGAATTGTGGAGTTCTAGTAGTATCCATCCAGAGTTGAATGGGCCAGTGATCAAAGCCCGAGACTGGGAGGATGCTAGATTCCAATAGAAGTTCTTCTATCATCAGGGGTTTTGAGATTAGAAAATGGTCACGCTTGAAAGAAATGTGGTGAGACCCAAAGCATCTATTGACCAAGTGAACATACCCTCTCTAAAGTCCAAGTCAATTAGATGAAGAGCATCAATTGTGTCGCAAAAATCCTCACTAACTTTGTCCAATCATCTTATACATCCCCTTTTTTCTTCAAGGGATTTGATATGATTGAGATTGCCTCTAAGGATCCAATTTATGTTGTTAGCTAAAGCCCCTAGGTATTGAAGAGATTTCCTTAATCTTTCTTTATCTTGGAGATGTCGTGGTCCATAAACATTAGTGAGCAGTCCATATTTATTTGATCCAATTGTTCTGAAGAAGGATGAAATTGACCATTTGGTGGAGTGAAAATATTATAGAATTACCAAATTTGGGTTCCATAAAATAGCCATACCCCCTGCAAAGTTGTTGGAGTCATTAAAAATGAAATTGCATTTCTTCCACCTCTTAGAAAGAAGAATTTCTTTCATTGTTCATGTGCACTTAGTTTCTTGAAGGAGAAAGATGTCAAGAGTCTCTGTCATAATGTTGTTTCAAAGGATCTGTTGTTTAGTCCTTCCATTTAGGCCTCTTATATTCCATGAGATGATCTTCATGAGGACGGGGGAGTTGGATTTTGAAAAAATTTATCAATTAGCTTTTGAATTTTCCCTGAGTTAACCATATAGCTACCAATTTCCTGGATCAGTTTTTGAGTGGATTTTCTTCCTCTTTTTCCTGCTTCTTTTGTTTGCTTGTGTGGATCTCTCTATTCCTCTGGGTTAATACCTAGTCCAGTGTTGAATCTTGATGTTGCTCCAGCTATGGAGTTGAGGTGGACATTATGAACTTTTCTAAGTTGTTCTGGAGGGACATATTGTAGTTATTTTTTGCGATAGACTTCCTCTAATTTGATGAGATCAATTTCTGCTAACTCTTGCTCATCCCATTCTACTTCCATTTCTTCTCCCACTTCTAGAGAAGGTTTCTCTATGAAAGGAAGAGGAGTGATTTGTTCCAAGATAGGATCTGGGATGACTTTTCTTTTAGTTTTGGTGATGGCTTTGGTGGAAGCATGAACTGAGCTACTGATGGGAAGGTCATTTGGGATAGAGTTGAGGATTTCAAAAGAGTTACTAGTAGAGGGTTATGTGGGGTTTGAAGGTTGGGGTTTCCTATGTGTTTGACATCTACGACCTTGCACCAGTGTGAAGCCATCTTTGGGTTTTTCTTGTGCGAGGGGGGGTGGGGTTACTGGGTGCATTCAAAGGGTAGTCTTTGAAAATATTACCATGCTCATGGCATTTTCGGCAATGAAAAGGGATGTGTTCATAGTCGATTTTTTGTTCCCATTCTTCATCTTGATATTCTAGTTTGGTGGAACTAGGAAATGACTTTGAGACATCCATGAAAACACAAATACACACATAGGAGGTGTATCTGCTCTATTTTGTGGCTTCTGCTGCTTTGATAAAAATACCTAGAGTGTTTCTTATTCCTTCCAGAACTTTACCTAACCAAAATTATTGGGGGAACGAGTAAATCCTAATCTATACCAATGCATAGGTAAAGTCCTCTTTTTCTGGGTTAAATTTTTCCATCCAAAATCTGAGATATAAGCTGGATGAATTATAAAAGTATGGCCCATTTTCAAAAACCAACTACTTGTCTTCCAAGTTGTTGAAGATGGTCGTAAAGAAACCTTTGGAACCCAGTTGTAGTTCAAAGTGGCCCTTGGGCTTCCACCATTGATTGATCCACTTAGTTAGGTCTCATTCAGAGGGCCATATGCTTAATAATTTACCAATGAGGGCATGATCCCTCATATATTGGGTTTGCATACCAACTCGAACTGAACTAATCACATACCTAGGTGTTGTCGAAGCTTGTGGGATGCATTTTCCTGGTATCCATGACCGAGCAACTTTTGGATGAGAAGGATCAACTTCCATCTCTATTCCTTTGTTCTTGCTTAGCCCTTCCAAGTAAAGTTGGTCTCTGAAGTCCAACAATGGATCGAAGGGCGAACGTGCATTGGAGGCTCTATTCGCTTCTCTGATTGCAACCTTTCGATAGAGAGGGATTATGCCCCCTCTGTTGAGGCCATTGGAATCCTTTTAGTTGAGAAGGTGATAAAATCATTGATGGGATCAAGAAAGGTCAGTAATTATACTAAATATTTAGAAATTATACACTCTAATCCAATACATTCAACCATCAAAATCAAAATACTACATTTTTCTGCCTTTATAATATTATTATATATAATGACAAACAAATAGATATACATCTTTCATGACATCCAATACTTTCCCAAAAAAGGAAAACAATTGAAAGACATAATAGTTTGAGAGTGTGAAATCTTAAATGGCATTGTAGAAATGTGCTAAATATTTTAGCATCAACAAGAAGTTTTTAAAATTGGTGTAAAGAAATTTCAATGAGCTTTGGAAATAGTCATTTCCTCAAATAGGAATAGTTTTTCCCTTCATGTAACTTCTCTCAAATAAAATAAATTAGATAAAAAAAAAACTCAAATACAATTATATTAAGATTCAATCATTACATTTGTCATTTATGGGAAAGAACTTTCTGATTAAAATTAAGAACCATAAGATAGAAATAGAAATAATGAAGTTTCAATCCATATCTTTGGTTTTTCTTCAAGGGAGGGATCCTCCAACTCGGATATGAACGATAAGAAAGAAATAAAAATAATGAAGTTTCAGTCTGTATCGCCTTTTTTTTCAAGGGAGGGATATATGAAGAAGAACAATAAGAAATAAATAGAAATGAAGTTTCAAATTACTTTCATTCTATATCTTTGCTTTTTCAAGGGAGGGATCCTCTAAGAAATATATAGAAATAAAGTTTCAAATTACTTTCAATCCATATATTTGCCTTTTTAATCTATATCTTTGCCTTTTTCAAGGGAGGGATCCTCTAACTCAGATATGAACAACAAGAAAGAAATAAATATAACTCAGATATGAACAACAACCTTGGTCCTGAAATAAATATAACTCAGTATCCTGAAACCGCCAAACTTGGTCTTTGGTCATTGAAACAACAACCTGCACGCAGACTATCCTCGCTTCGCTGGTATGTATAATGCACTGCCATAAGAAATAATTAATTCCATCCATACATTTGCCACTTTCCTTTATACAGGAAGATGATAAAGCAGCTTGGACATAAAAATTCTCAGACCAGCCACATAAAAAAAATTAACATGGAAATAAATAAATATATAATGATATAATTACTAATATGATAAATATGAATGTTGCATATGTGAATATATTTTGAAATTAAAGCAATTTTAATTATTACAGGGAATTCTTGTGAAATAGATAACTAGCGTGGAAATAAATAAATATAAACGATGTAAGTATGAATATAATAAACATGAATGTTACATGTATGAATATATTTTGACCTCAAAGCCATTTTCCTATACAGTAGTGAAAGAGGAGATCATCATCCAATAGGATAAAATTCTTATATTATTGGGTGTTATTCTAATACAATAC
>JASDQU010107742.1:120027-139631 GCA_032191745.1 Picea mariana | reverse complement strand
GGTTGATGAGCACATGGCTTCCCCACGACTTCGCCACAGAGATTAGGGTTTCCTACGAAGCTGCACCAGTACACAGTTATTCTTTTGCTTTTAAAATGATATAAACAGTTAGATTGCATGCTATTAGAAGCATTGACATAGATTATCTTACCTCTGATTAGTAAACTGTGAGAAGGAACCATTTCTAGGAACTGGGCCATCCAGATTGTTGTATGACAAATCTCTGCTCACAGCATACAAGAGTATATTAATCAAAGGATTCTCTGGGGCTTACTGACGATTATGATAACGAAAATCACTTTATAATTGTGCCTGCTTTATAGGCAGATCTGGCATTGCTTTTATAGAACTTACAAAACTTGCAACGAAGAAATGGCAGTGAGTGAAGTGGGAATATTTCCTGACAGCCGATTGTTATTCAAGCGCCTGTAACAAAGACCTTATTAGCATGATCTCGGTTTAGGCGATGAGAAAATATTCAATTCAGTATGATAGCTTACAAGAAAACAAGACTCGGCAGGTCCCGAAGAGAGGCAGGTATCTCTCCAGTGAAATTGTTCTCATACAAATCAATACTGATCAAGTTTTTCAAGTCCCCCAAGCTCTCTGGAATAGACCCATTCAGAGAGTTCTTCTGGATTTCCCTATCATTCAATCAAATACTATTAACAACCCTAAAACAAATAATTGCATTTTCAGAAGCAAATATTAACAACCCTAAAACAAATAATTGCATTTTCAGAAGCAAAGATATTGAGATGCTTACAGGTTTTGAAGATGAGAGAGCTGAGATATCTTGGGTGATAATGTCCCGCTAAGGTTTTTGTATTGCAAATCTCTGCACAGTAAACCGCAATCGTTGTTCATTAAAGAGAAAAGATAAGAAAAAACTATATTGTTTCTCTGATTCATTCAAACGTACAGCTTGACGACATGTACTGAGTCATCGCATGTGACATATAACCAAGTGCAAGGGTCCTCCATTTTCGCATCCCAGCTTGCAAAAACGTTACCCGGATCTTCCAAAGCTCTTCTGATTGCGCTCAACGCTTCCCCTGTTTATCATCGCAAAATTATACATTCAATCTGCTGCTCATAAAAATTGCAAAGTAGATATGATGGATACAGGAATCTATAAATCGAACCTTCCGGATTTGCCATGGTTTGGACTGGAAGGATGCACAGTGTTATCAGCAAAAATGCAAGTTTATACACGACAGAATCCATGTCTTCTCTCAACAATATCTGCTGTAGAAAATTACCAAGTGCGTATATTGTTCATAGATAGAACAGTGGCCATATAAATAGTCTTCTCCTGACCCCGTCAATGTAACTAACAAACCCTCTCCATAGTCCCAATGTCCATCAGGGTAGTTATTGAGTATCGTCCTATTTAGGGTTATAGCGTGTTTAATTAATCCCTAGAATTTGGGTGAAATCTTAATTTTTTTAAATTTTAAATTGATAAATGAATTTATTTTAATGAAAAATTTTGGATTATACTATTTAACTATTTTCTCCGGATTTTATCAAAATTAAACCAATATTATCCCTTTAAAAGAGTAAACAATCCCATTAAATTAATATATAATTTAAAAATTTAAAATTTTACCATAATAATTAATAAAAAAATATTTCCACATTACTTCGTAAATCCGGAAGAACCCCTCCAACGCGTATGGGTGACAACCAATGACAATGTTGAGTAAGGGTGAAACTGACCAAGTCAACCATTAAAAAAAATAACGAAGTATGTAGAAAGTTAAAAAAAAACAAATATCGATAAAGAAACAAAAAAAAAAATGTTTAATATGGATATGGCTGATGGTGTCAAAATTAATAAGAATCATGAAAAAATTGAGAGAATTTTTCACATTGTTTTCCTTGTGTTGTTTAACTATTTTAGGTTTAGGTCTTTTGTATTGGAATCCTATGACATAAATCTACACGAAATCATAATTTTTTGTTGTTTCAATTTCATTTATGACTGTAAAAATGGATTGAGCGTGATGAAAAACCCTTGGGGCACTCAAAGTATATAGAATTAACCACTCAAATCTGAAGATCCAACAATTTCTCGTTGAATTTTGGGTAAAATTAAATAAAAAAATATCCATGGAAAAGAGCCAAAACCCAGATCAATTAGACTAAGACAAAAAAAATAATAATAAGTTAGAAAGTTTAAGGATGAGGGTGGGTGTGAGCTAATGATGGTCTATCATGGTTAGAGGTACTTTCTCCATGAATTTAAATTAGCTTTCCCAATATATAATTTTTGTTTATAGATTTTGTGTATAACTATATGAAATTTGAGTTTTTTTAACAACAATATGTTATTTTTCATACAAAATATAATGAGTATGTTTCCCTTAGTGCAGTGTTGACTACCTTAACAATGAAATTTCCTTCAAAATAATTGAAATTTTGTATAGAATACATTTTTCTAGTGCAAGGCTATTTTTTCAAAATTTATAATGTAAATGTTAGGGACCTAACCTCCCTAACCCCTCACTAGGTAGAATAATATATTTTTCATGTAATAAAGGCCAACTTTATTTAATAAGACCTATTTAATAAATATGAACAAGATAATGTAAGAAAACTTGATAGAAGCTTCCACTTCTAGAAAGATCTTCATCTAAAATGTTCTTTAGAAGATAGAATTAGTATAAATAAGAGTAGGAGGCATGATAAATCTTTGTCTTGAGAATGATTGTAATAGAGTTTTGCTCTGTTGGAGGTTGCCCCTTCGAAGAGGCAAGTGAACATTGTTTCCTATCAATAAAGGTATTATTTTGGTGTTGTGGTTCCATATATCTTGTTGTTATGTTGTTATTATTTGCAGTATTTCGGTTTTCTTTTGTTGTTTTGTTGTTATTCACTGCAATATTTCTCTTTTCTGCTATTATAATATATCTTGTATCTAACAAGTGGTATCAGAGCACTTTCCTTGGCAGGAAATGTGGGTTAAATTTATTCAAGGTAGAGACGTGTTCCGACGTCTTAAAACTACAGTAATTTGTCATTCAGCGCATAAATCCGTGGTCGGGGAAATACAAGAGGATTTTAAGCAATGGTTAAAACAGTCCCATGGCTCTCCCTCCTTTGAAAAACCTTCACACTATGAAGATGAGGACTCTTCCCATACTATGGCCTTTCATTCCTACTCCCTTCTTCATGAACCCTGTCTTCCTGGAGTTGAGGTGAACAAATTTGATGGCTCAGATCCCACAGGCTGGGTCACTCAAATGGAACATTATTTCTCCTTACACAGAATTATTAATGAGTTGGTCAAACTTCGTTATGGTGTCCTCTATCTGGATCCTGAATGATGGCAATGGTGGCAATGGCGTTGAAAGACAAACCAAGGGTATGTTGCTTAGACACAATTTGTTGCATAGCTTTATGAATGCTTTAACACTGAGTCACACTATCTAGGTTGTTTGAACAAGTTGAAACAATCTAGCATAGTGGAAGACTTTATATCTTCCTTTGAACACTTGGATTTCTAAACAGAGGGTATGTTAGATGCTTTCTTCGGGGAATGCTTTATCAGTCGCCTCAAGGATGAAATTTGCACCTACGTCCTCATGCATCACCCTTAAATTTGGTTGGAAGCTACTCAACGAGCCAAGGAATCCTAACAAATTGTCTCTGCCCAGAACCGCAAACCCTCCTTTGTTCCTTGCACTCAACCTACCAATCCTACCCCTCCTACTACTCTTCTTAAGATCCATAAATTAACTCAGGAAAAAATGGTTGAATGCCAACTCAAGGGTCTTTGCTATAATTGTGATGAAAATATTTTCCAGGGCACAAGTGTAAGGAACAAAAAAAATTATGGCCATTTCTGAGGAGTTTGTTGACGAGGAGGATGAAGTTTCCCCAATAGATGAATTGCCCCCAAACGATGCTCCTACTCCACCCTATGATCCACCTGAAGTTGAACCACTGATTTCATTGCATGCCCTTACTAGTTTCTTTTCTCCCCAAACCCTCAAGCTTATTGGCTACATTAAGAATAGGAAGATCATCTTTCTCATTAACAGAGGCAACACCCATAATTTTATTCATCCTCAGATTACCCAAGAATTCAATTTTTATATTCTTGTTGTCAATAATTTTCAAATTATGATTGCTAATGGTGGTTCCATGAAATGTGGTAGGCATTGTGAAAATGTGTGCCTACAAATTGGTCAGTATCAGCTGAAATCTCATATGTTTTCCATTTACATGGGTGGTTGTGACATTGTGCTCAGTGTTGGATGGTTACGCACTCTAGGACCCATCCTCATGTATTTTATGTAATTAACCATGCAATTCCAATAGGAGAGACAATAGTATAAGTTCTAAGGCCTCACAACAGGCTCCCCTAATATCATCAGTTCTCATTGAATGGAAAAGCTCCTCAAAAAAGGTCATTCAGGAATTATTTCCCAACTCCATTCCATTCATGTAGTTGAGACACCCTATGTGCACCCTAACATCCAATCTATCCTCTCCAAACATCAATTTGTTTTTTCCACTCCCCATGGACTTCCCCCTTCCCGTGGTGTTCATGATCATTCCATTCCTCTAGTACTAGGTAGCATTCCTCCCAATGTTATCCCTTATTGTCATCCCTTTGCACAGAAAAATGAAATTGAGAAAATTGTTCAGGAATTGCTCAAATATGGTGTTATCTATCCTAGTAGCAGCCATTATTCCTCCCTTGTGGTCATGGTCCTCAAGAAAGAAGGCACTTGGCACATGTGCCCAAACTATCGTGACCTAAAAAAACTCACCATCAAAGAAAAATTCCCCATTCCTGTCATTGATGACCTATTGGATGAGTTGAGCAGTGCTCGGTTCTTTACTAAACTTGATCTTTGTTCTGGCTACCACCAGATACATATGAAAGAGGAAGACATTCCCAAAACTACCTTTAGAACTCATGAGGGTCAATATGAGTTCTTGGTCATTCCCTTTGATCTAAGTAATTCCCCCTCCACTTTCCAATGTCTCATGAATCATGTCTTACGTCCATTCCTTTATCATTTTGTCTTAGTTTTCTCTGAAGATATTCCCATCTATAGAAAAACTTTGGAATCCCATCTCACCCATGTGGATCAAGTTCTCCATCTACTCTCTTAGCACAAACGTTTCCTCAAACAATCTAAATGTGCCTTTGGAGCCTCTAAAGTGGAGTACCTGGGTCATATTGTCGGAAAGGATGACATACAGGTAGATCCTAAGAAAATTGAAGCTATGAAGGATTGGCCTCACCCTAAAACTCTTAAGAGCTTGCATGGTTTTCTAGGTTTAACAGTGTATTACACAAGTTTGTTCAAAATTATGGAAAAATTGTTGCACCTCTCACTACTCTCCTTAAGAAGAATGATTTCACTTGGACTCCATCCGCTAATCAATACTTCCAAGCATTGAAAGTGGCTATGTGCACGACTCCAGTCCTATCCCTTCCCGACTTCACTTAGAATTTTGTCCTGGAATGTGATGCTTCATGGAATTGTGGCATTCATCATGTAAGATGGAAAGCCTTTGGTCTTCACTAGAAAACAACTTTTGGAGAGACATTTGGGCCAATCAATCTATGAAAAGGAAATGTTGTCTACTTATCATGTCGTGGATCTCTTGCGTCCTTATCTCCTGGGGAAATGCTTTCAATTTAAAATTGATCATCAAAGCCTCAAGCATTTTCTAGAACAAAGAATTTCATCCGTGGAGAAATAAAAATGGGTGACTGAGCTATTTGGATATGATTATGAGATCATTTACAAGAAGGAAAAATAAAAGTGTGGTTGTTGATGCTCTTTCTAGGAAGTATGAAGAAGAAGGGTCCCTCTTTTCCCTCTCTTTCATTGTACCAGATTGACTCCAAGTTGTTCACCAGGAATGGCTGCAAGACCCCAAACTCTCTAACATAATCCAATAATTGCAACACCATTTTCCAACTTTTCCAGGGTAATCTCAGCATAATGAAGAGATGCACTACAAAGGTCATATGTATTTAAGAAAACAACTGCAACTTAAATCCACAGTGCTTGTTGAGCTTCATGCTTCACCCACAGCTGGGCATTTAGGGTTTACCAAAACCTATGAAAGGGTCAAACGTTCTTTTTTCTGGGATGGTATGAAACAGGACGTCTTCACATTTGTGGTTGAATGTGATGTTTGTCGATGCAACAAGGGAGAAACACTCAAATCCCTAGACAAACTCCAACTGCTTTTGATCCCCCCTGCTATTTGGCAGGATATTTCCATGGATTTAATTTTTGGATTACCTAAATCGGGAAATAAGTCAGTTATCATGGTGGTAGTCAACTGAATTTCCAAATATGCTCATTTATGTTCTCTTCCACAACCATTCACTGCATCCACAGTGGCTCAATTTTGCATGTATAATATCTTCAAACTTCATGGCATGCCTCATTCAATTGTCTCTTACAGAGATCACACTTTCACCGGTAATTTTGGCAAAAAAAATTTAGGCTCTAGGGAACCCAATTGCATATGAGCATCGCTTATCATCCCCAGATTGATGGCCAAATGAAAATTGTAAACATGTATTTAGAAACATATTTGAAGTGTTTTGGATATGATTGATAACATCAATGGGATCAGTGGTTACCTCTAGTTTAATGGTGGTACAACTCCTCTTACCATACGACTACTCGCATGACTCATTTTGAAGCAGTCTATGGACAAAATCCACCATCAGTTCTCTCATACATGTCAGGTGTCTCAAAGGTTCAGGAGGTTGACAAAAATCTTACAGTCTGAGAGGCCATTATCCATTCCTTCAAAGAAAATTTATTCATGGCTTAGAATCGCATGAAGCAAAAAGTAGATCAAGGTCGTTCCAAGCATCAATTTGCTGAAGGGGACCAGGTGTTTCTTTGTCTCCAACCTTATAAGAATAATTCACTCAAAGTTGAACATTTTCATAAACTTTCTCCCAAATTTTATGGTTCTTATACCATTCTCAAGCAAGTGGGGTCTGTGGCCTACCAGTTAGCTTTGCCCAATCATTCTAATATCCATCATGTTTTTCATGTCTCATGCTTAAACAAAGTGATTGAAACAAAGTTCCAAACTCAAACCAATCTCCCTGAGTTGGATGAAGAAGGTTACATTTGGTTGCAACCACAAGAAGTCTTGGACTAGCAAGAGTGTTGTCTCCGTCAATGCACCATCATGGAAGTGTTAGTTCAGTGGAAAGATACATCTCCAGAATATGTCACTTGGAAGTCGGCCACCATTCTGCAACAATTTCCTCATCTTAAGCCTTGAGGACAAGGTTGTTCTTCAAGGGGGAGAGCTTGTTAGGGACCTAATATCCCTAACCCCTCATGTAGGTAGAATAATATATTTTCCATTTAATAAAGGCCGACATTAGTTAATAAGGCCTATTTAATAAATATGAACAAGACAATGTAAGAAGACCTAATAGAAGCTTTTGTTTCTAGAAAGATCTTCCTCTAGAATGTTCTTTAGAAGATATAATTAGTATAAATAAGAGTAGGAGGCATGAGAAATCTTTGTCTTGAGAATTATTGTAATATATCTATGCTCTGCTGGAGGTTTCCCCCTCGAAGAGGGAAGTGAACATTATTTCCTATCAATAAAGGTATTATTTTGGTGTTGTGGTTCCATATATCTTGTTGTTCCACTGTAATTCTTTGCACTATTTTAGTTTTTTGTTGTTGTTCCATTGTTATTCACTACAATATTTTGCTTTTATGCTATTATAATAGATCTTGTACCTAACAATAAATTTTATATTTTTAAAAAAATATGAAATTCATTATATTCTTGAAATGACAAGGCCTTCCGTACGAGGGTCTTAACATTGTCAAACACTATTAGTATTGTTATTAGATTGTAGATCTTAGTCAGTACTAGTGCAACAATATATAAGTTATTCTAAAAATGGCTCAGGTGATAAAAAGTTATAGTAGGAATAAAAGATGTATTTTAAGATTATGATATATGTTAAAACAATAATATATTAAAAATAGTAAACAATATTATTTATTCTAAAAAATTATATATTTGGAATATGTATAGTTGACTATGTATGTGCCTATAGTTTCATCAACGACTAATTTGTGTAGCCTATACAAAAATAACATAAAAAGTAGAGTTATTGAGAGGTATTTAGAAAAATGGAGGTTTTAATGTATTTGCAGCCCAAACCAATAGGTTTGTCACTCCAAACCTAAATACAAGCAACCAAATTAGTGAACATGTATGCTAGAGTTTTCACTCCTACCCAAAAAAAAATTGAAATGAAAAGAATGTGCATGTGTTCCAGGAACACGTGCACATCCATAATAACGCACACATGTTCCTAATAACGTGCATGGGCTATTAGGAACATGTGTTCATTCCTAATAAGTTTTAAACCTTTAAAGGAACATCCCAAAAAATTTGGTCGGGGGCTACCACCCTCGAACCCTAGACAAGGGGGACCTAACCGCCCCCCATCCCCCGGTGCAACGAATAGCTCATGTGTATCATTTCCAAGACCCTAAGACACATACCTATTGCTCAAAACCACCTGGTGGCACTGATATCCCCAACCATAGTCCATTCTAATGAAAAAAACCTTGAACTCATGCATCCAAGGCCACAAAAAACACCTTGAACCCACGTGAAATCTTGAACCATGAACAACACCTTGAACCTACATGAAATCTTGAACCATGAACAACACCTTGAACCCACATGCATGACCTCCCAAGTGTATCATTTAATTATTAGTGGGGATATTGGCACCATTAAGAATTTTGGAGAAGTAGGTATCCATCTTAAGACTTGGACCAAGGTCAAGTGATGAACTTTCTCATTAGGCCTAAAAAATAGCTTGTATGGCTTAAGATCCATCAATGAGTCCTCAAACCACTATAGAAGATAATCTCTATGATATTTGTCCTTTGAGTTGCAATATGGACACCATTAGAAAGTTTTGAGCACCAAGTATGAGTCATGGGGAGTTAGATATGGTCAAGGGAGGAAAATTGAGCATTATGACTATTACACCTCAAATTCACCTCAGTGTACCCTATATTTTTTCATAAGATGTGGACCATCATATGAGAATATTATGTGCCTTATTGTACCATGATGAGCCAAAAGTGTGGTTGTATTTTCACTCATGTATTGTATTGGACCTTGCTTATATGTTTTATGTATTGGTAGGGGGATTATGCAGTATCTCCAAAACCCATGTGGTAAGTCATGGCACATCCTTTTAGTCCCCATATCAAGATTTTATTTTTCTTTTATGGCTATGATCGGCTACCCCTTGGTGTTGGTAACTCTCACAATGTTGGTAATTAATGATCTAAGTTAGGTATGCAACCATATTGGGGTGGATCTATGATCTAA
Organism: Picea mariana; assembly: GCA_032191745.1. Lineage (NCBI taxonomy): Eukaryota > Viridiplantae > Streptophyta > Pinopsida > Pinales > Pinaceae > Picea > Picea mariana. Next base: position 130,241 of record JASDQU010107742.1, on the reverse strand, counting down.
ATGGATCCAAAAAGCACAAAAAAAAAAAAAAAAATCTCAGATTTAGAAAAAACCAATGCCATTGTGTAGTGCTCGTCACGTCGATTCTGACAATATATTATTTTTTGAAAATGGACTCCTTATGCAAAATTTATCGCAGTATGAAGTTTTTCCCAAATAGGAAAAAAGTCTAAGTCAAAGTCAACAGTTTGTACTGCTAAGGTTAGCAGTACGTCAGCATGAAACATGACATATGATTTTAGCATGACATCATGATGATGTCAGCATCCTGACATGGAAGCAACAGAGGATGACATGTGTCATGCAAATTTGGTATTTTCAAGATTGAGTTGGCATGGTATGGAATTGACATGTGGACGGTACGGACACTAACATGGTAGTCCATATGATGAAGTGGCCCAGTGGAAACTTATCATGTGGTAGTACAGATGACAGGTTGGCAGTGACATGGCGACAGGTGGTAGGCTTCGGGTTGGACATGTGGCGCACGGTGTTGACTAGACAAATGAACAAGCAGATGAGTTGGCAGCTGACTTGCTGGATGATTATGCGTTGACTGTGTGTACGTCCCAATGAGGTGACGACAAGTGGACCAACCATAGGGTGCCACATCGCACCCCATATTAGGCCAACTAGACTTGGGTCAACAAAAAGAGTTGTTACCTTCGTGGGATTCAAACCTCCAACCAATTATCTGACAACATCTTCACCAAAAACTGCGGACCGATCGGGTTGTTTGTTGGTTTGTTAATACACTTGGAAGATATTGTATTTGTTGTGATATAGATTCATTGTTAAAGGATAAGCAATCGGTTGGTGGGCCTATCCCTCCAACCAAGGCACTTGACCATGGGATATTGTTGAGGAGCATGCGTTATATAGTGGGTTTGAAACTTAGGATATGGTTTATTTTTAAAACCATATTTCAACCATTTTCCATATTTATATATGCCACGATATGGTTTAAAACCATATTATAACATTTGTCACATATTTAAAAGAGTGTGCCCATATCATTGCAAAGTGGGTACTAAACCATAGTTTATGGTTTATTTCAAACAATAAAAAAATGTGTTGTCCATAATATATGTTTTTTATAACCATATTCAATGATTTTTACCATATCTTTTGCCACAAAATATTGTAAAAGAGTGGGTCTTTTTTACCATATCTTTTGCCACAAAATATTGTAAAAGAGTGGGTCTTTTGGGATTCGATCCATGGAATCTGTCCTTTTTAACTAAAATATTTACCCATGCGCCAGGAAGTTCAGACTATGCAGACTTTTGGAGAACTATAAGTTTTACGCAGAAAAAGACAACAAGATAGTCAAAATTTGGAGGCTTATTCTAGGAGCTACACTCAACCTTTTTTCAGTGTCGTCTGTTTTATTGGGTTTCTGAGGTAGAGCAGAACATAGTTGAGCCAGTCAGATATCTATTTGATGTACTTTTGATTTAATTTTATAGCATTGAAGAATTAATAAAGAAGCCTCCCCCACTGAGACAAAGGCCCGGAGACGTAGGCAGAGTTGTCGAACTTCGTTATCAACTTCTGGTGTCTGGAATCTACTTATGGTTTGTTGTTTTTTCTTCTTATGTGCTGAAAATTATATTCTTAAGCTTCTTCTCTTTCTTATTAAGTTTTGACTGGTAAAATTATCCATGCAACATACTTAACCAAGTCATTTAAAAGATCATTTTGGATCAAGTGGTATCAGAGCAGGTTGACATTTGGTTGTTTTTTAGTATGCATGATTACCAAGGAAAATTTAAGGTGTGGTGAAGGAGATCTTGTAGAAGGAGATCCTGAGATTGCATCAAGAAAAAGGGCATCTCAAAGTGAGAAGATGGCATCTGAAGAAGGACTTTCTCAACACGAAAGAGAGTTTCAAATAACTTTTTTTGCCATGTCAGAGATGGTAAAAGTGTTGTATAATGATTACTTGGAATGAAAGAGACTTGTTCAAGAGGAATATTCAAAGCAAGAAAAAAGTGAAGAGGGAGAAGACCCTCCAAAACCTCCTCCTTCACCTCCTTCATCTCAATCTTCTTCTTATTCAAGTACAAGTTCAAATTCTACTTTTGCAAGAAAACATTCTCATTCCCGTAAACATAAACATGACATGCCATTACTTAAACTTGATGTGAAATTCGAGTTGCCCATGTATAATGGAGAAGTCAATGTTGAGAAGCTTGATAATTGGGTCAGACATATGGAGGTATATTGCAGTGTTCAAAAAATCAATGACGAGGAAACCAAGATCAAATTGGCATTGCTTTATCTTGCAGGGACAACACTCATATGGTGGCAGAGTAAGTTGCAACATGGTACTTAGAAAATTGGTAATGTATTTCCATCATGGCAATATTTTATTTTTTCACTTAGAAAACAGTGTTATCCATTGGTATAAGGAGAAGGATTTAATTGAATGGAAAAGTCTTAAATTGAGAAAAGAACAATCAGTGCAAGAATACCCAGATGAATTTCGTAAGATGGCTTTGATGTTAAATATTCCATTACACACACAAGAAACTCTTATGAAGTATATAGGAGGTTTTCCTGCACATATTTGTAATAATGTGTTTCTGTTTGGACCTACTAATATTGATAAGGTTTTTGTTCAAGCAACGTATATTGAAGCAGGGAAAATTGGAGTTGGTGTATCAGGGGAATCATCTTCAAAGAAAGAAGGCAAAGGAAAATGGAATGTGAAGAAAACAAACTCAGCGACAGTGAAGGAAGAGAAGCTCTCTTGCCAGCATTGCAAGAAATAAGGGCGCGATGATGAGAATTGTTGGAAATTGCACCCAGGGAAGAGACCGAAGTGGTTCAAAGAGAGGAAAGGGAGGCAAAAAGTTGCAACAGTAGCACAACCAACAGACTTAGGGTCGGATTCAATTGATGAGACTAAAATCACAACAGCTGGTTTGTAGGGTAAAATTGGTGATGGTTGTGATTCAAGAATTAAATTGTTTCATATAAGGGTCATTATGAAACATACCAAGATCGACACTTTGCTAGATAGTGGATCTCAAGCTAACTTGATTTTAGAAGAAGTGGTTAAGAAATTGGGATTAAAAACTAAGTTACATCACAAACCCTACTCACTAAATTAGATAAATAAAAATCACAAATTGCCCATAACAAAGAAATGTGTCATAAAGTTTGCAATTACATCTAAGTTTGTGGATGAGGTAATTTGTGATGTGGTGCCACTAGAGGCATGTGGAATGGTCTTGGGTATCCCTTACTTATATGATCGCAAAAAAATCTTCTTCAGGGAACAAAATCAATATCACTTAACTAAAGAAGGGACCAAATATGTTGTGCATGCTCATCATATCAAAGGGAATCAATCTCTTTTTACAATGGAACAATTAAATAAGGAATCTTATGCAAGCAATACACCTATAATTGTACCAGTTGATCTTAATAAAGAAAGTAAAATGGTTGTAGCATGTAGATCTAGCCATACTTTGCTTCAATATGTGTTTTTGTCATGCAATCTTGTAAAGAAGAATAGACAAGTTGGTTCATTTTCAGTCATGTTTCTGATATTGTTATTGATGCTAATTTTTTCTACATGGATGGTAGTGAATTCAAAAGGATGTGAACGAATAAAGATGGCTAACAATATGTGTTCAATTATCATGGTTTTTTTTCAACTGATTATAATGCGATAGGTGCATAGGACATATTTGATAGACAAAGGACAAGTGGGGAGGCCTATCCCACACTTGATGTCTGGTTAATATTCGTTTGGAGGACCAAAAGGTCTCAGTGGGGAGGTGCGATCCAAATGGATCCAAAAAGGCAAAAAATTCAAATTTATCGGATTTGGATGAAAGCAAAGCCATCGCGTATTGCTCATCGCGTCGATTCCAGCAGTATATTTTTTTTTGAAAATGGACTTTGTATGTGAAAGATATCGCAGTCGGAAGTTTTTCCCAAATAGGAAAAACGTCAAAGTCAAAGTCAATACTCTGTATTGTTGACGTTAGCATGACATCATGATGACATCAACATGTTGATGTGGTAGCACCAAAGGCTGACACGTGTCATGCAGATATGGCATTTTCAGGGCTGAGTTGGCACGGTACGGAATTGACACATGAATGGTACGAATGTTGACATGGCAATCTGTATGATGATTTGTCCCAATGAAAACTTGTTTTGTGGCATTATGTATGATAGGCTGGAAGTGACATGGTGATAGGTGGCAGGCTCCAGGTCAGACACATGGTGTACGATGCTGACTTGACATATGATCGGGCATATGAGTTGGAAGTTAACTTGTTGGATGACTATGCATTGACTGTGTGTATGGTCCAATCAGGTGACAACAAGTGGCCCAATCATAGGGTACCATGTGGCACCCCATATTAGGCCAAGTAGACCTGGGTCAAAAAGAGTTGTTACCTCCGTGGGATTCAAACCTCCGATCAATTATTTGACAACGTCTTCACTAAAATCGGTGGATCGATCGGGTTGTTTGTTGGTTTGTTAATACACTTGGCAGATATTGTATTTTTTGTAATATAGCATCGTTGTTGAGGGATAAGTGCTCGGTCGTCGGTCCTAGCCCACCGACCAAGGCGCTTGACCATGGGATATTGTCGAGGAGCGCATGCTATACTGTGGGTTTGAAACTTAGGATATGGTTTATGTTTAAAACCATATTTCAACCATTTTCCATATTTATATATGCCATGATATGGTTTAAAACCATATTATAACATTTGTCACATTTTTAAAAGAGCATGCCCTTATCATTGCAAAGTCGGTATTAAACCATAGTTTATGGTTTATTTCAAACAATAAAAAAAATGTGTTGTCCATAATATATGGTTTTTATAACCATATTCAAAGATTTTTACAATATATTTTTCCATAAAATATTGTAACAACGTAGGTCTTTTGGGATTTGATCCATGGACTCTATCCTTTTTAAATAAAATCTTTACTAAAAAAAGACATCAAGATAATCAAACTTTGGAGGCTTATTCTAGGATCTACACTAACCTTTTTCAGTGTCGTCTATTGTATTTGGTTTTTTAGGCGGAGAAGAACATAGTTGATCCAGTTAGAGATCTATTTTATGTATTGTTGGTGTAGTTTTAGAGCATTGAATAATTAATAAAGAAGCCTCCCCCACTGAGACAAAGGCCCAGAGACATAGGTGTTGGTCACTATAATTGCTTAATTGATTTTTAAACAACCAAGTGAAACATAAATTATCAACCCAGGGAAGTCTTTTGTTTCAAAGATAGCCACGCACTGTATATGTTCAATTCCAAAAGCACTTAGTGTTGTAGTAAAGCAATTTATACTATCTATACTTGCTGGAATGAACTGAAGATCTGAATTAAATCATAGGAAAGCACTTCCCCTATTGCAATCCGTTAAAGTTCAATCTAAGAATCCTGGATTACATTAAAATAACATCGTAATGGGAAAGAACAACTATCTTGCAATCAGAGAACATGACCCTTTTCTCAACAGAGACTCAGCACTAACACTCTTTCATGGAAACAATAATGCAGAAGACAATTAACTCTATCTAACAGAAACGAAAGCACTTAGCTCCTTTCTGTCTAAGCATGAGCCTTAGGCCTTACTTCTGTTTTGACACACTTGTGAGGTTGAGGTCTATAGAGAACAGGGCAATCTGATTCCTTTCTTTCTGAGCAGGGATCTCTAACCCAGTTTCTGGCTAACATCAAGGAAAGTCTACAGTGAACAAGATGTTGTGGTTCTTTCCTTTCTGAGTAGGAACCCTTAATCCACTCCCTGGCTAACACACTTGCGGAGGTAAAGGAAATATACATAAGACAAGGTGTTGTAGTCCCTTTCTATTTGATTAGGGACACTTTAACCAAATCCCTGGCTAGCACACTTGCAGAGGTAAAGGAAATCTACAGAAGACAAGGTGTTGTAGTCCCTTTCTATCTGAGCAGGGACACTTTAACCAAATCTCTGGCTAGCACACTTGCAGCATTAAACAAGCTCTACAGAGGATATGATGTCTGACCCCTTTCTGTCTGAGCAGGGACCTTTANCTACAGAGAACAGGGCAATCTGATTCCTTTCTTTCTGAGCAGGGATCTCTAACCCAGTTTCTGGCTAACATCAAGGAAAGTCTACAGTGAACAGGATGTTTTGGTTCTTTCCTTTCTGAGTAGGAACCCTTAATCCAATCCCTAGCTAACACACTTGCAGAGGTAAAGGAAATCTACAGAAGACAAGGTGTTGTAGTCCCTTTCTATCTGAGCAGGGACACTTTAACCAAATCCCTGGCTAGCACACTTGCAGAGGTAAAGGAAATCTACAGAAGACAAGGTGTTGTAGTCCCTTTCTATTTGAGCAGGGACACTTTAACCAAATCTCTGGCTAGCACACTTGCAGCATTAAACAAGCTCTACAGAGGATATGATGTCTGACCCCTTTCTGTCTGAGCAGGGACCTTTAACCAATTCTCTGCTAATCTCACAAAACCATCACACACAATTGTTGATAAAAAGAATTACAGTTTCCATTCAGTAACTAAGACAGAGTTAGTAGTGTTTCAGCAAAGTGGAATTCATTAAATAGTGTTTCAGCAAATGACAGTCAAACAAAATATGAACCAAAATTAAACAGACACACTTCTAACTAATGGGTGAATCTTGTGATGAAGGTGGGCCCTCCCTTCTCACAAGATTCCCCTGGAACGGGAAAACTTAGAGACGAATAATCAAAGCAGTCTTATATTCATCTGTTGAAATATCACATTACAAATTGGAAGGATCGAACACGTCCCGCTCCTCTGGAGTTGCTTCAGTACATCAAAAACTTGGATCCCTCGAATGGTGATTTCCCTTGAATTTAAAGAGGAAATCCCTTCGATACAATCATTACAAAGCATATTTGAATCCTACACTAAATCGGATCTTCTTTCTAAATCAGCATAGGATGTCCTATTCTCACGCAACCGAATGCTAATACAGGAGCTGCACGAGATATTGCTGTTACGGCTGGTGTAACATCTCCTTCTCATAGCTGCTGATGCTGTTTCAGCATCGCAATTCACGGGCTGTTTCAGCCACGTGAATTGCGCTCTTGACTGTGTCGGCCTTGACTGCTAACTGTCACGGCTCGTGTCTCAGCATTGTGGCGGTCTCTTCTGTGTTTCAACATCTGCACTTCTGAAATGAGTGACAGCTTCATGTTTCGGCATCTGCATCCTCGAGCTATGTAGTTTCTCCGTGTTTCATCATATGCGTCCTTGGACTGTGTAGCAGCTTCCGTGTTTCGGCATATGCAACTTCGGACTGTGTAGCAGCTCCGTGTTTCAGCATCAGTTCAACAGCGACTTTGGACAGTTCTGTGTTTCAGCACCGGCCTCAAATGCTAATCTGCAGTTATGGACACTTATGCACTTCTAATCAATGGTTAAGTACGAGAGTGATGTAAAATATCATGCAAAATAGATTAAACATGTAGTGATGAGAAAGGACGTTGTATACCTTGGAATGATCAGTTGGAATGATAGTATAAGTCTAAATACAGGTGGTCCAGGGTATAATAATGGCAAAAAGTATGGGCAAAAAGGTACAATATGTGGTCCTAACAATGTGTAGACTTGGGAATGGTAGAAATGATAACAACGGTTGATGGGGTTGAGATTCATTGGTAACGCTCGATGGTGCATTGTTCCAAGAAGAGGATGGAACGATGATGTCTATCATCCCAAGGGGTATCTTCCATGGACATAACAGACATAATCATCTCGTCTGTAGGAAAAATGACACGGAATGGATCCGGAGATGAAGCACCAAGGGAGGGGGAAGAAGGGGTTGTTGATTGAATGGATTGATAAGCGGATTTGAATGGTATCAAAGGCATTTCGTTGCCATAATGAAGATGGTCACCGGGGTTGGGTATCATCCATGGGTCGTAAGACGCAGGGGTTCCATGGATAGAGGTGGAGATCATGTTGATTGAGGCAACAAACGGATGTGGAACATTGGGTGGTGGAATGGGGAAAGTACCCATCAAAGAGGAATCTTTAATAAGACCCACACCGACATTCTCATATCCAGGGGGGGTGTTTGCAATGAAAGGTACGTTGTCGGTATGTGCATCAGAGTGAAAGAAGGCCAATTGGTCTACGAAAACTACTTTTCCTTGATGTGGGAAACACATGACATGGAAAAGAGTGGACACAACTGCATGCATGGAATCGATCCATCTACGGCCAAGTAGAAGGTTGTAATCAAGAGGAGTGTCAAAGATCTCCACTTCAACGTTGACCGTTTTGCCTTCTAGTGTAATAGGAAATGAAGGGAGGACACTGTAAGGCTTAAAACCAGAGCCANGTTGGAATGATAGTATAAGTCTAAATACAGGTGGTCCAGGGTATAATAATGGCAAAAAGTATGGGCAAAAAGGTACAATATGTGGTCCTAACAACTGCTAGATGATATATGAATCTAATATGGTAGCTTAGTGCTAAACAATGAAAGTGAATGCTAGATCTGACCTATGTGAATGCGCTTAGTGCTTGAATCTTCTAGATCTGATCTGTTTTGTTATGCTAAGTGCTTCTAGATGCTAGATCTGGTTGAATACTGCGATGCTCTATAAGTAGGGTTTTATCTGTGAAGTAGATATTGGTTAAATATTGATGAACTATATTGCTAAGTGCTTTGTTAAGGTGTTACAATCACAGATCTATGTCCCAGCTAAGGTTGCAGACATATGATTCCTACAACCACCCATGCCTCTACCTCGGATGAGACTTCATCTACTTCACAGGTGTTTCTGAAAGGGCTAGTAGTTAGGGTTTTGTTGGCACACTATTTAGCATTGAACCCTGGTTCTACCCCTGTGCCAACAAATGGTTCCGTTGCTGGGACCTGAAACTATGATTGCTGGGAACTGAAGAAAAGCAAGCTTTGTGCGTAGATTGGGACCTGACACTGTGATTGTTGGAAACTGAAGAAAAGAGAGCTTTGTGCATAGATCCAGACCTGAAACTGTGATTGATGGGAACTGAAGAAAAGAGAGCTTTGTGCATAGATCTGGACCTGAAAGTGTGATTTCTAGGAACTGAAGAAGAAGAAGCTTTGTGCGAAGATCTAATTTAAAAATGTGAAAGATCTGTGCGTAGATCTATTTCCCTAGTGCACAGTATTCTACTTAAGCTCTGTGCCAAGAAGAAGGGTCAGATCTGAAGAAAAGAGGTAAAATATGAAATATTTGTGCTCTGTTAAAGGTAAAAGTGTGAATTTTTTATTAAAGAGGTAAGATGTGTAAGCTTTATGCTTTGTTAGAAGTGAGATAAGTGGAATTTTTTTTTTCTAAAGTATGGATCTAGGTATGTTTGATAAATTTTGTCCTAGCTTGAACAATAGGGCACACTAGATTAAAGAAGGTTTGATTTGAGTAGATCTGATAGAAATAATGAAAGATATGTTATTCCTATGCATAGAAAGGATGTTTTGACTAACAAATGGATACAAGATCCTAGAAATATTTTTTTGTAGGTTAGCTACCATGATCCTAGTGCATAGTACAGGAAAGGTTGGGGATCATTTAAGAGGAAGAGAGGATTAACTCTTTGTTACAGTTGTAGAATACCAGAACATCTTGCTAAGGAATGCCCTGGTAAAAGACTTAGTTGTATTTGTTGTAAAGCTATGGATCATGAAGTTTTAGATTGCCCTATAATGATTTCTAAGCTTGAAAGAATGAATATACGACAAGAAAACCTTGAGAAAGGTCAAGTAACTGAGACCATGACAGAACCCCAGAGAGAATCAGAGACTGTATTGCTACAAATTAAAGAAACCCTAGATGATCACCGAAATATCATCTTATCAGAGATCTTCAAAGAAAAAGAATGCATAGAAGCAAGAATAGAAGACTTCGACATTGACTGTGTTCTGGATGAAGATACATAAGTGAATGTCATCACAGAAAGAACTTGGGAAGCTTTAGGAAAGCCTGCTATGATTCCTTCATTGGGAGGAATAGGTATATTTAAAGGAAAATTGATAACCCTATGTGGAAGACTCACCCAGACATCTATGAGTGCTCATGGAACTTTGACAGAGGAAGATGTTGAGATTGTTAAATTTACTGAGAACAACGCCCCATTTGCTATGTTACTAGGAAAACCTTGGATTGAAAAGGATCAAGCCAGAATAAAAGAAGAAGAAGAAGAAGCA
>JASDQU010107742.1:43534-81106 GCA_032191745.1 Picea mariana | reverse complement strand
GGTTGATAATTTATGTTTCACTTGGTTGTTTAAAAATCAACTAAGCAATTATAGTGACCAACACACATGACATGTTCTATGAAGGGAACTTAAGTAATATCTCACCCACCATCCCCCTTGACATATCCATAAAACCTGGAGTTGTCGAAAATGTGCATATCGGAGCTTCATGTTCCCATGATGAAGTTGTCACCTACAAGTCTCTTTTCCAAGAATTTCGTGATGTCTTCGCATGGAGCTATGAAGAAATGCTGGGGATTGACCCAGGCACTAAACCCGTCCAGCAATGACTTCGTTCGGTCCACCCACGTAAAGCAGCCGCTATCAAGCTTGAAGTTGAGAAACTTCTCAAAGTTGGCTTTATTTACCCTGTGGCTCTAACTGACTAGATTTCCAATCCTGTTCCAATTGACAAGAAACAAGGCACAATCCGCATGTGTGTTGATTATATGGACATTAACAAATCTTGTCCTAAAGACAACTTTCCTACCCCCTTCATTGACCAGATCGTCGAAGATTATGCCAGAAGTGAAATCTTCTCTCTAATGGATGGTTTCTCCAGATATAATCAAATCAATATCGTCCCCGCGAACCAACACAAGGCCGCTTTTATTTGTCCCTGGGGCACTTTTGCCTACCGGAAACTTCCATTCGGTTTAAAGAATTTCGGTGCAACTTTTGAACGTGCTATGTATTACGCCTTTCATGATATAAAGCACATCGTGCAACCATATCTCGATGACTTACCCACTCATTCCATGCGCCGTGTAGATCATCCAATACACCTCTGTGCCATTTTCCTTCGATATCGATTTTACCATATACGCTTGAATCCCCACAAATGTGTTTTTTGCGTAGAATCCGACCGACTTCTGGGATTTATTGTTTCATGTCAAGGGATCAGGGTAGATCCTTTGAAGGTCGAGGAAATTCTCAATCTCCCTCCTCCTTCCTCACTTCGCCAGTTACAAAGTTTGCAAGGGAAGGCAAACTTTCTCCGTCGTTTCATCCCGAACTATGTTGAGCTAACTCTTGGATTTATGCGACTGCTCAAGAAAGGTTCTGAGTTCGTATGGGATACCATTGCCAACAAAGCTTTTGAAGCTTTGAAATTGTCATTGACACGTACCCCACTACTCTTCCCATCAGATTACAGTCGGGATTATTTCCTCTACCTCGCAGCCTCAGACTATACCATCGCTATGGTTCTCGTCGAGGAGGATGATTATCATGACGAACATGTCATCTATTACTTGAGTCGGAGTCTCACGGCTATCGAAACCAAGTATTTACATGTTGAAAAACTGGCCTTGGCAGTTGTCCAGGTTGTTCAACGTTTCCGGCACTATATCCTTTCTCGCAAGACTATGGTAATTTCTAACTGCAACCCTATGAAACACATTCTTATGTGCCAATTTCTAGGGGGGAAATACTCCAAATGGATCGTAATCCTCTAGGAATTTGACTTAGAATTCAAACGCGCTAAGTCTAAGAAATCCTTGGTGTTTGCCGAATTGATATGCGACCTTCCCTACTCTGAGATGGAAAATGTAGAAGTAGATTCATTACCCAATGAATCCCTTTTCCTGATTAGTTCCAATGACCTTTGATATGGAGATATCATCATATATCTCCAGACCCAGACTTTCCAGCCCAATTTGTCTAGCATTGACCATCATTGAATACACTACTAAGCCCGTCAGTATATTATCCTTGGTGATACTCTTTATCGTCGTGGGATTGACTCCGTTTTTCGACACTACCTCACGTTTGATGAAGTCGAGAAATCCCTAAACGACTGCCATTCTAGAGCCTGTGGTGGTCACATGTCTGGGTATGCTACTGCCTAGAAGATCTTATGAGCGGGGTATTTTTGGCCTTCTTTATTCAATGATTGTACAATTGCTATCCAAAAATGCCACGCTTGCCAAACCTACAACAATAAAATACGATCACACCCTCCTCCTCTATGTTAGAAAAACAGGACCGTGGAGAAATAAAATAAAACAAATGCGGAAACAAAACACAGAAGATACACAATACAATAGAGACACAGATTTACGTGGTTCACCCAGTGTAGGCTGCGTCCACCAGAGAAATTGCCAGGTCCTTCCTTTATTATTATCCAACATATGAAGGGATACAACCTACAACAAACCCATTGTAACTTCCTCTTCTTTCTTTCATAGCCTCCTATCTTAGAATACAATATTCACCATCAACCATAGCCGCAATGCATTTCCCTCATAAAAGAGGGTTTCATTCTAGGGCAAAAAACCCTAACATAATCTCTACCGTTAGATCTGCGACCTTATAATGAACGATCCAGATTTACAATGAAACTACAATATACATTTACATGGAAATTTTTCCTTTGGGGGCTTTGCCCCTGAATCCCCGCTGGGGGTCTGCTTGCCCCTAGACCCCCCAGTCGGGGAGATAGCCCCCCCGGACCCCGCAGAGGGGGTACCCCCCCTCTGCACTCCCCCATGTGGAAGATTGTACATACTTTTGGGGTGTAAATACTTCATGGGGTATAAACATGATTGAAAGTAAAAGACCTCTGAATCAGGAAGATAATCAGGCTCCATAACCAACACTCTACACCCTGTGGTCTCTGTTGGTCCTTTTGTGAAATGGGGTATCGATTTCATGACATGTCACCCTCACTTGGTCGGGGGCATGGATAAATTATTGTAGCCATAGATTATTTTATGAAATGGGCCGAGGCGATGCCAACATTCGACAATACCAAAAGGACTGTGACATTATTTATATTCAATCACATCATTTCTTGGTTTGGTGTTCCTCAAGCTATCGTTACCGACCACGGTAGCCACTTTAGAAACTTCATGATGTCAAAAATCACTGAAAAGTTGGGTCTTCGCCATGAAAACTCAACACCCTATTACCCACAAGCCAATGACCAAGTTGAAGAAATAAACAAAATCCTCATTACCATGCTTCGACGAATGATAGGGATTCACAAAACGAGTTGGCACACGATGTTGTTTTCAACATTGTGGGCTTACTGGAAATCCGTTAAGTCTACTATTGGGTTTACACCATTCCAGTTAGTCTATGGTCTAGAAGCCATCTTGTTGATTGAATGTGAGATACCCTCCCTAAAACTAGCTGTCGAACTTCTCCCAAACACTTCTACCGAAGAAGAACGTCTATTGTATCTCATGCAATTAGACAAAACCCATCGCAATGCCACCCTAGTTATAGAAGCCTAGAAGAAACACGTCAAAGCCCAATATGACAAACATGTCAAGCCACACGTTTTCTCCGAAGGTGATCTAGTTCTCCTTTACAAACAAGATCAGAATGTGCTAGGAGCCAGAAAATTTGAAGCTATGTGGCGAGGTCCTTATATCGTTAGACGAGTTTTGGAGAAAGGAGCTTATGAGTTAGTGGACTACGATTGTATCCCTTTGAGTGAACCCAGAAATGGTTTGTACTTAAAGAAGTACTATGCTTAAGACCACCTGTGAATGAGTTCTTGTATTTTATTGTATCATACTTTTTGTTACTTTAGTATGCTTTTTTGTTATTTGGTCTCTGCCCTCAACCACTTATTTTGCGTTGTGCTTGGTTTCCAGATGTCGGAGTCTTTGCCACCCCACATTGTCTTCACCGATGGCGCTAGCCATAGTACTCAGAACCTTTCTTCTGCTGCATGGGAAATTTACGCCCCTACAAATGAACTTATCGGTCTACGAGGTGTGTGCCTAGTCATGTGACCAATAATATTGCAAAATATAGCGTCGTCATCGAATTGTTGATTGATGCTATTTTTCTTGATATCCGCCACCTGGTTATATGAATCGATTCACAGCTAGTAGTACTATAGTTAAGTAATGTCTATGCTACCTGAAGTCCTACTTTATTACGGGTATATTTACGAATTCGCCTCTTGGAACATTATTTTGATTATATCGAATATCAACACATTCCTAGATGTCTAAATACATTGAATGATGCATTAGCTAACTATGTGTTAGATAGAAATTTGGGACATTTATAAACCAATCACACATTACATGTATAACACAACACAAAATAAGCCAGTAGAAGCCGTATATATGTATATAACGATTAAATTTTTTTTCAAAAAAGTTTCTATCCAAAGCTCAAAATCTCAAAATAGGAAGCCCATAGCTTCTACAAAGTAGCGTCATGGATGACGCTCATGATAACACACAACTGCTTGGGCTACCCTATGGAGCAGTCGACTGAGAGACTTAGACACACCCACAGTATGGCGCTGGTAACGTCTCAGGATCTCCCTAGTAGCAATATCTAGGACATCCACGGTCAATCCCTCCAAGTTCTGTTCCACTGCCTCATAGTCTTCGACATCCCATCTCGCCACTGGAGCCACTTCTCCTCACCATTGAATGGGAGACGTTCCTAGAGGTTGATATGGCCCCACATCTGTGTCATCAAAAACAAATTTTTTGATCAGTCCTTGGACAAACATAAAAACATTTCATATGATAAAATTTGCAAAAACATTTAAAAATAACAAAATGTGTACTTCTTACCTAAGTCACCCCATTGAGAATCCTCAGGCAGGGCCAAATATGGATCCCCTCGAAAATCCAAACCATCATATGTGTAGTCGTCGATCATCAGCATCTGGGGCCTCAACCAGTCAAAAAATGAATCATTATACTTGATTATAGGCCCTGCTATGTGGAGCCATGAGGTTGCACCACCTTAGCATCCTCAGATCCTGTGGGGCCAGTAAACCCCAATCAACCTATAGTGGCAGCAGTGGGACCGTCTCGAGGAAGAATGACACCAAAAGTGACCCATACCCAAACTGCTTCAAGTCACCCTTTCTGCACTTCGTCAATTATCTCTTCATACTGCGGAGAACTGCATCTGACCAGTTGAAGACCCGAGGCTCTGCGCACTCTATGGCATATTGGAAATAGCTCTGGAGAGCCATGTGCAGAGCCGTGCTCCCATCCATGCATGCAATAGTAAACAATATGGTCCGTAGGGTCAAATCTTGGACCCCCCAAATAGCAACCTTACCCTTGCTTGTCTCTGCCTCGGGAACACAATACTGGTGACAATACTTGCTCATAGGAAGTTCGTCGCCTCTACCTCTGGTCAAAGTAGCATGGTATCCATGCCGTGACAACCCCGTTAGAAAATAGATATCCTCGATATCTAGTGTCAGTGTATGGACTCCCACATGAAATAACTGTTGATCAACGTCCCACATGTTGATTTCAATGGTTATTTCCCTTGCACTTGTTAACGGTTTTCATCAATGACCAATAATCAAGTGGTTTCTACCATGTTCGACTTCAGCACATGTAATCGCATGGCTAGATTCGTACTTTCAGGTGACAGGATTGAAGACCTTGGGTATCATCGTTTTGATCCAGGCTGCGAAGGAGTATGTATGATTTGTATTGGCACATAGATCCACTTTGTATGTCACGTGGCTATGTTGTCTTAATTCAATTCTTCTGACATACATCCACAGTGTATTCCTGGTGGCTATGTAGCATTTTGACGGCATGGATCCACAGTGTATGATTGGTGGCCATGACCTACGTTTATGATTCCATTCATTTGTGATATGAACATGGGAATTCCTACCTTAGAGCTGGTATTATATTCTGCAGATGCTTGGTTGTTTACAGGTTTTCGATTAGGTGCGCTCCTTGTTTCTGACACACACGCACATTTTAAAAATTATTTCGGCTGTCACAAGTTTCGACCTCATACTTTGGGGGGAATTCTATTACACATGATTTTGGTCACTCTGGTGATGTCTCTACAAGTGATGTATTCAGGCTCCCACAAGGACTTTTTTCCTGAGAAAAGTGACTGTTGTCTTCTTCCAAAAAACACATTTTTAGGATGAGTTCGCAGGCTGCCTGTATTACAGGGTGCGGAAATCCTTCATTTTCGTAGGAAACCCAAACTTAGGGTGCGAAATGTTCAAAGTCTGCTCTATAGGTAGGGTGTGAACCTATTTCAAAGCTTGGAAAAGAGAAGAGGTCATGAAGGTTCTAGAAGGGAATATTCTAGAAAATGAGTTGGCAATCGCATGGTTGGCATCCTACTGACTTCTTAGATTTAGTGGTATCATCCTCATCCATTTAACTATCTCTCCTTCTCCTATATATTGAAAGGTTTCTCATGGAAAAGGTTAAGCAATATTGAATGAAGAATTGGTGAAAGAATTGTGTGAAGAACTATGCTTGGATAGAAGCTTGAAGACTCTATCTGGTCTATCAAGTTGTATTAGATCTTCTTCATGCAAGTGTAGAGAAAGTGTGTGTGTTGGAACCAAGGGTCACTGAAAGGAAGCTTGCGACATCAAGGCGATCCGATTGTATCTTCTACTTTCATTTAATATAATACAGCGGCATGTCCCTTTCCCATAAAATCACTCTTATTTTATTACATAACTCCTTGATCATATGCATAGGTTGACATTGAATATAATTTTCTATCTTCGCTTTGGTTGGTTTGTGTTGTCTTGTACTTGATTTCACAAGAGCACCGGAGCAAAGCAGGAACAACATAGACCTAAGGAAGCGATATAAAGGTATGTCACTCATTCCTTCTTAGTAGTAGATTCAATGACTACAACTTAGAGAAAGAGTCGTGTCTTGTCCTGTTTTGTTCTAGATCTAGGTGGATCTAGGGAGATCTGTTAGTGTTCACACCTACCGATTTATCCGATAACATGGAGCTCTAAGAATTCCAGATCCGACCTGTTGCCGAGACCCATAGAGGGAGGTGAAGCACTGATGGAATGTGCTTGTGAATGTGTATACTCTCGGGTGGAACATGCATGTGGGGAATGAGAGTCCGCGAGTAGTGGGTGTAAGAAGGCTCCTGGAGAGAATCCTTTCAGTTGCTCTGTACAGTTTTCCTGTAACCTCAGCCTAGTCTAGGATTCCCTTACCTTGGGTGGAGCTTAGTCCCAGCTCGGGGGTGACCCACTGTTGAGCATGATGAGCAGCGTGGTCTAAGGATGGAAGGTTCGTGGAAGGTTTGCACGTATTTGGTGGAGTTGCTACAGTTTTAAATATAAGTATCACTATGTGTTTAATTTCAATTAAAATGCATGTCTCTGATGCTTGTAATATTATCATGTATTCCATTACAAGAGGAGTTATTGTTAATTCTAGTTAATTTGGTATGTTAGCAGTAATTATGTGTTCACTCTGTGTTAAGTCATTTAACTTCATTTAAATGCATACTTTATAACTATTATTTTGCGTAGTAGAGTTTCCCGACAGTGGGGTTGATGGCCGGGGACGTTACAATATGGTATCAGAGCCCATGGTTTCAATGCTGAGCCTGGATGAGCTAGATAAGTGGTCTTTGGACCCAAGGGTTTGAGTGGAAATGGTGTTTGGAGGAACCAATTTCAAACCTTAGAATGTTTATGAGTGCCAAGGGGTTACTTGGATGTGTTACAAAGCTCAGGAGGAGTAGAGGTAGAATAAAACTGCAGCTGGTGTGGTATTTGACCATGGAGAGAGAGAACTGAACACTTGGGGTGTTGGAGCCATAGGATCTGTTTGGGAAAAAGGAAAGTCCGTTACGACCGTTAGATCCAAAAAAGGTGCAGGAGGGTTATCCTAGAATCCTTTCGGAGTTCGACAGTCGGGATAAGTGGAATGCACTGAGGCATAAACTTTCAAAGGAGATATACACCGTAGATCGTAGGAAAAGAGGTTGACCATTAGATCTATGTCCAGGAAAGAAAAGGAAAATCACTTCATAGGATTTCTAGTGTGGAGTGTGACAAACTCCCAAAGTAGATCACAACTGTCCGTTGCGAAGGACATGCATCAAGAGATTGTTTACTTTGGGTGGAAGTACTTCGAGAGGAGGCAAGTGCTATGAGTTTGAAACTCTTGAAGCCCAAAGTGCCAAAGTCACTCATAGCCATTGATCGTGAAGGAGGACATGCGTCGGTAGATCATGAACTCTGGGAGAAAGTGCTCCAGGCAAAAGTGAGCGTAGAGGAGTTAAAACTCTTGAAGCCCAAAGAGCTGAAGTGGTGAGTCATGATGGCGTCACCTGAAAGTGACGTGGACACATGGGATGTGTGCCACATGTCGGTGGGTTTAGAACCCATGCAATATTGATATGGCATTTGGAACGTGACGAGTGTCACCCATTTGAATGGGCCATGTAAAATTCGCTAGTATTCCGCCATGTAGCATCCTATGTGAGAAGGGTTAGTGGGGCCCGAGGTTACGTAACATAGTTAAAGTTCGGAGGACCCACAATGGTGTTGATCACGATACCTCAAGATCAACGGCCATGAGACATTGTGGGGACCCATGTTGCATGGAAGATAATTATCCAAGGCAGTCCCGCAATCCAAACCATGGTTTCACCAAGGGTTTATGTGTCAGCATTAGAAGAATTGTGGGATGAAAGGCGGGTTAATCCAAACCACCATTGAATGCCCCCGCAATTGGGAAAATGTTAAGTGATGTAACGTAATAACTGTTGGAGGTGAATCCCCCTGCGGACAAGTGGATTCCCTCTTGGCCTCTAGACTCCTAAGGCCAAGATAGAAAAGTGTTTAACATGGACACTGACTTCCTTTTAGATCTAATTTAGCTAATGAATGAAAAAGAAGGAGAAAGATATGTACCTTATTAGCGACGTTTGTCCTTGCAAAGTTCTGGATGAGCTTCGATCTTGGGTTCCCTGATAGGTCCTGCAAAACAAACAAAGATACAATGGACTTCCTACTCTACTGAGATTAGCTCAATCATAGATCCATCTACTACAGACAAACTCATATGGAACAAGAACAAGTTTGAAAGAAATAGGCCAAACATTGATTATATTAATGATAACAAGTAAAAGTACTTACAATCCTTTGAATGAAGGTGCAGCAACTTCTTCCGGTTCTCCTTGTCCAACCCCTTTGCTCAAATAATCTCCATTGATTGCTTTGATGGCATCTCACTCATGAGATCATAAGTTTGGTATAATTCTCAATCTCCATTGTACCTTTCACCATGAGAAGGCCTCCTTATATAACCTTGGAGAGGTTCAACCACTTGAGAGATCTTTCGGATGAGTTGAGGATTCTTCTCCTTCAGTTGAGGATCTCTCCTAAGATCATGCCTTGACCATCTATTAGAATCCAACTACCTTCAGGAATTGAGGGATTCTTCCCTTATTTGCCTCAACAAACCCAAAATTTTCTAAAAAAAGGGTAGCACTCAAGCACTCCCCCAAAGAGGCTCAGGGAGTGCTAGCACTCCCTGACAGTGGGTAGGGGAGCGCTCCTCTCCAAAATCCATTTTTTTGTGGTTTTCTCAATGTCAAAAGGCTTGTACTTCCTGTCAAGTGATTTATCTTCTTCCAAACTAACCTTTGAGGTGTCTTAAGTGTCTTTATGATGTCGTTAGAGGCATGACATATGGAAGATGGTAGTATAGTTTTTGTGACATTTGCAACACTTTTGGTCAAGATGCGACACTTGCAGACAAGATGCAACACTCATAATGATGACACTTGCGACACTATCAGAGTGAGTAATTTTGAGGTATAACAGATTTCCCCCCAAAGTATGAAGTTAGAAGATGATGATGACTGAAGTACTTTGTAGACTTTTTCGAGCAAGGGTATGGACGCAAAGAAACCGTAAAAAGATGCACACAACCATCAAACAAATATTATGACATGTTTCAAACCCAAGGCATGCATACCTATGCTTGAGTGATAAAGACTTTTTAGGTATGGCCACCATAAAATACACTGGGGATCCATAATTATATTGAAAAAATGGTATAGCCACTGTAGATACAATGTGGATCTATACTTCTATGACCTAAAAATGATCGTAGCCACAAAGAATACATAGTGGATCTACGAGATGACAAGACATAGCCATGACCAATACAAAGTGGATCTATGTAACAGTATATGTGTCATAGTTCAAAAGAACTCCTTCGCAACCTGGGAAAAGTATATATAAGAGTGAAAACTCAACCCAGGGTCTTCTTACCTATCCCAATGTAGTATGAATCTAACCATGTGAATAGATGTCCTGATGTCAAACATGGCAGAAACCACTTGATTACCAGTCAATGATGTAAACTGTTAACAAGCGCGAGGGAGATCACCATTGATGTCAATGATTCCCAAGGTACTCTAGTACATTCCAACGGATGTAAATGAATGAGCTGAAGTCAAACATCTGTGGAATCATCCGATCGGGGGTCAATGATGTAAACCCACTGTCAGACATGAGGAGGCCTGCCATTAAGGCATGTAGGTCCCAAGGTACTAACTAGTTTATAAGTCTAGCTCCTGGCTAATGTGTTGAAGTCGACAGGAATAGACTCGTTGAAGGAGGGCCTTGATGTATCCCCCATCAATGACATGAAACTGACACAGAGATGTAATTGGTAGATCAAGTGAACATGGAATGACATGGGTATTGAAACAAGATATTTGTGATGGCTGACTCTCGAGGCAGATACTTCCCTTGAGCACTGAGGCAGAATAGCAGAAACTTGACATGGACCAAAACACAATAATGCAGTGGATACAGTGACTTTTGTTGGGTGACCCAAAGGAGTAAAAGAAACTCAGAGGATTGGCTCAGTGCACAGGTTCAAGAGATTAAAATGTGTGCAAAGACAAAGTGTCATGTTCAAGGGAGACTGTAAGGGCTACTAGTAGTGTTATCAAAAAACTGCTCAGCTTGCTTCTTTCAATTTCCCCCCCATCCAGATAAACGGGTACCTCTTTTTAATTTAACGAGATCGAGGAGGGTAACACATGCTCGATATGACTCACCTTCGGTAAGTCCCTATTCCTTTGTTTAACAAATTGGAAGAAGTAAGTGTTCGATCCCATATGGGCCCTTCAATGTATGATTTTTTAATGAGTCTAGAGAAGGTAAACTCAGTGGTTTTTCATATTTAGAGAGTCTGAAAACAACTTAAAGATGACTCCAATGTTGTCCTTTTTCGTAATGTTAGTCTCGCGAGGCCGGAAAAGAGATAAATTATCACTCAAAAGATGCCCTTTCAAACCTTTTAACGAGTGGGAAAGGAAGCAATATCACTCGATAATATTTTCATGTTTAGAGAGTCTGAAAAGAGCTCAAAGATGACTCCAAGGGGATCCTTTTTCATATATCCATGCGGGTCCGAAAAAGAGATAAAAGTTTACCCGGTTGAATTCTCATGTATTTACAAGCATGAGAAAGAACAAAGACTAAGCTTGGTATGCCCCCATCTTGAAAGCTAGTGGCTTAACTCCAGAATGATCATCAAAGACTGGAGACATGCCCTCCAAGCTTCAATTCATTCACTGACTTTGAGGTTGTCACCAGTTTCTGTACTAGATGGAGAAAAAGGATATAGGTGGATGAAATGAAGGTTCAAGAGAGGTGACTATTTCATTTTTTAATGAGCTTGACACATGAAAAAGAAATATGCTTAGGGCTCTGGGTTCAATCCCCAGATTGTTGTTTCACTTTTTAATGAGCTTTCCACAGTGAAAAAATATATGCTCAAAGCTTCTATTTCATTTTTTAACGAGCTTTCCATAGAGAAGAAAAACTGTGCTCGTGACCTCTGTTTCATTTTTTAATGAGCTTGCCACAGAGAAGAGAAAACTATGCTCTATACCTTTGTTTCATTTTTTAATGAGCTTGTCATAGAGAAGAAAAACTATGCTTGTGACCTCTGTTTCATTTTTTAATGAGCTTGCTACAGAGAAGAGAAACTATGCTCGTGGACTCTTCTTGATCATGGCTTCCAAGAGAATAATGCTCTGGAAGAACAACATGTCAAGGGCCGCGAGATCTTCACTGGATGGAATAAAATCACTCTGGAAGGAACACATGTCGAGGGCCATGACAAGGTTAAGGAGATCGGGCTCCAATAGCCCTATCGAAGAGATCACCATGTCAACTACCGGATCCAAATCATCAAAAGTTGAAAACATGGGAGACAATGGAAAATCGATAGCAGGAGGGGAGATAGAGTGTATATTTGCCCAAATTTCTTCACGAGGGGGAAGAAAAGAGGATCGATGATGGTTATCATCCCAAGGTATCTCATCAATGATCAACATTTTCTTAATAGATTCATCAAAATAAAAAATTGTGGAAATGTAGTCGATCGCAGACGGCAAGGAACTTAACCATGATGGCATCGAGTAACTTTTGGGTGCCAATAGATGTTGGTCATTTGACGAGGGAGAAGAGGATTGGATAGAAACGTGTGAGGTTTCATCTAAACTAAGTGGCACGATGTCACCTAGTACATCATATTCCAATGGACTAGGTACAATCCAAGGGTCAGATGATTCCAAAGATTGATAAGCCGCAGTCGAAATCATATCGATGGTGGCAATATGATGTGTAGTCGGTGGAAGTGGTGTAGGGAAGGTACCCATGAGGCTAGAATCTTTCAGTAAGACAACACCAACACTTTCATACGTGATCTTGTAGTCTCTGAAGAAAGGAATATTGTTGGTAGTGGGAGTACAAGCATCAGTCGTGCAGAAATCTAACTGATCAATAGTGACAATTTTTCCCTGATGAGGAAATTGTACACATCGAAAGACCGATGAGGCAACAACAGTCATATCATAAAACCAACTTCTTCTAAGTAACAAGTTGTAATTGAGGGGAGCATCAATCACCTCGACATCAACAGTGACAGTTTTGCCACCCAATTGGATGGGCAGGGACTGTAAAATCCCATGAGGATGAAAACCTCACCCATCGAAGGCATGTAACATCATTGGGGATTTGTTAAGTGTGGGTGATTTTAAACCTTTCCAACATGCTAAAGACATGAAACAAGTTGAGGCTCCCTCTTCCGGAATAGTTCGGTGGATTTGTTGATTGTGAACAACAACATCAACTTGGAAAGAAAGTTGGTGGGAGAGTCGATACGCATAATTGTCTAGGTTAAACATGATATGGTTGGACGACTTAGGATCAATAGTGCCAATAGTAGCCAAGAGAATTCTATGTTGACTTGGGCAGTGCTGTAGAACTTCTAACACAGACATAGCACATGGTGCTTGAGCCAAATCTTCAACATTGTTGTAGTTCTGGGCAGCACGTGAACTAGGATTAAAGGTAGCTTTGCGGATAGTGCTCTTAGGAGGG
This sequence comes from Picea mariana, assembly GCA_032191745.1. Classification (NCBI taxonomy): domain Eukaryota; kingdom Viridiplantae; phylum Streptophyta; class Pinopsida; order Pinales; family Pinaceae; genus Picea; species Picea mariana. The sequence goes on along the minus strand of JASDQU010107742.1, from coordinate 67,947 downwards.
CATAATATAGAGTCGAACGTAGGTTTCTCAATCTGAAGTGGTCCAAATGGAGGATTAATCGATGGAGGACTAACGAAGAACGGTGATGGATCCGGTAAAATACCGATACTGTTAGTGTCTTTTCCTTTGTCAGGGTTACCTGGTGTGTCGTATGTCTTAGAGAGAGTGTTCAAATTAATCCCATTAAACATATAAATATGTGCACTCGTCGAGGCCTCATCATGAGGATGGCTAGAAATGCCCCCAGGAGAGGGGGTTTGAGCAACCATGGATTTCTGTTGTGGAAAAGGTTGAGTAAGCACAGCGGGTTGTGAATTTCCCTGGAAACGTTTGGACACTTCATTATGATGTGGAAAGTCTCGAGTGTAGTGATCGTCACCACAAATGATACACGAGAATTTCAGTTTCTGTTGTGGCTGCTTTTCCGTATCATGTGTTTGAGCTTGATTTTTTTGGTGGTTCATTGTTATTAGTATTTTTCGATTTATTTTTTGTCTTCTTCTTACCTCTTGATTGTTGTGAAGGGGAAGATTGAATTGCATTCACCTCAGAGATATGAGTTTGGGGGGAGGTAGAGGAGAGTGTGGTCGATTGGGAAGTAGATTGAGTTTTGACAGAATCGATAACACCGTCCGCATGAGATGAGGATGATGGCTTGGATGGATCGGTATTAGCTCGAGCAACATTCAGAAGCAAATCATACAAAGTACCAGATTGTGAATAAACCAAATCTAAGTACTGAGCCCGAGCAATGGTTTCTTCCTTGGCGACCGCGCCACCCATAGCGACATCGCGAGGGATCGAGGGTAAAAGTGACTTAGTAAACCATTCCACCAATAATATGTCAGGAATGATTACCTTGATAATCCTTCGTCATCTCCACTCATGAATATGGTCAGAGATATGCACGGAGTCAGTTTGACGAAGGTAGTTCAAGAGTTCAGTACCCATCTCGTAGCGAATAGGTAGTTGAAAATGCGTGAGGAAAGACATCGCAAGGTAATTGAAATCTTGAAAAGAAGCACATGGTAGTTCAATATACCACTTTGTTGCTGAGCCCATAAGTATTCGCTAAAAAAGATGAAAATGTATAGAATCATCCATGAGGGAGTTTGATGAACACCACAAATGGAAATTCATCACATGGTTATTTGAATCTTCTAAAGATTTTTCATCAAATTTTAGAATATCAGAAGGAAGTTTAGCTGGAATAACTGGCCAAACCGGTGAATGAAAAATAGGATCATTAGTTAACCGAGACAAGTCTAGGAGATCCAGAGTTGCAAGGAAAGGTAGTTGTCGGTTAATTTGCAGATGATACTGGTGTGGCATAGGAACACCAGTAGGACCATAAACTGGGTTAGGTGTATAGTTGTAACTAGTAGGTCCTCCTACATATGGTTGTTGTTGACCAGGATAAATAAGATTCGATGATGGTTGAGAAACATTTGCATAACACGGTAGGTTATGAGCATTATAAGCTGGGTGATTCATTTTCCCAGAAAGAGGATGAACATTGTATCCTTGAGGAGGGTAAGGAGTAGATTCCTGAGGCAGATACACATTATACCCATGGGGAGGATAAGGTTGTTGTCCTTGAGGACTCCATGTGGTGTTTGGGATGTCGCCCGGATAAGGTTGTCCATAAGATGGTCTGGAAGGAACAGGATTTGATACTCCTCCTTGTGGGTTATGATATAAGTGCCCCCAAACATGTAGTTGGGTAAATCTACCTCCGACAGATACTCCCCAGGATTGTGAAGGGTTTTCAGCAGACGAAGGTTTCCCCCCCACTAGCGGTGGATTAATGACTGAGGTATGACTGGCAAAGGGAGGTTGCCCTCCGGGAAGAACATGAAAAGGGGGTTGTCCCCCAGAAGGGGTAGGCCTACCATAGGATGGTGGTCTTCCAAGAGGGACAGGTCCACTAGATGGTGGTTTCCCTCCATTCGGTTGTATTTGGTTGGAAAGGGTCTGCATTTTCGGGTGAAAAGATGTCCCAGCAAGATCATGCGAAACATGTGGAGTTGTAGAGTGAAAGTTTGTAAAAGAGGGGGTAGGGATCGAAGTGCCTTGGGAATGAGTAGAAGTGATGAGTCCATTATTAGGATAGACTTGTTTTGATGTAATAGTAGGTTTAATGACCTGATCGAAGGGGTGATTCATCGTTTGACCATATGGCCCACTTTCAACAGGAGGGTCATGAGGATTGAAGGGTTGTCAGAAGGATTCAAAATTCTCATAGAGATCGCGTCCTAATGAAGTCCTCCATAAAGAATGAGTAGATGTGGGATTTGTATCTATTGCAGTGGTAGGATGAACGAGAGTCCTATACTCATCACCGAAGGTTGGTTCTGTGGATCCCATATATGTCTCGGTAAAAGCTCTCACAGGTAACTGTGGGACCTCTTCGTCTATGACGTTCCCAAGGGAGTCTAAACGAATCAAAATTTTTTCGAGAGGGGTTACTAATAGAGATGTAGTGTGAGGAGTGGGATTCTCAACCGTAACCAAAGCTCCTTCTGAGTTATCTAATGGAGGAGCAACAACACTTCCAGTGTCAGATTGATTTTCTACCTCTCCATGGTAGTTGTCTTCTAGAGGATTAGGAGGTAAGGGTTGGTAGCCTTCTGAAGGCAGCCCTTGCATCCAATGTGATCAGCGAATACCTTTATCATCGACAGGCTCAATTTTGGAGAATAACAGTACATGTTGAAAATCTAGGGCCAACTAACAAAAAGAAACAACATATGCTAATAAAATCTAGGAATCAAAACCAAGAAAACAAAACTTCTCTTGATGATCGTACTAGTTGGTGATGAAATCAAACATCGTGCTATCAAGTCAAGAAGGGGATAGGATATGGTGGAGTAGTTACAATGGTGACCTTCTTAACAGACTTTCACCTTGGTGCAAGCTTCCACGCAGTAATTGTGGATTTACCCTCCAAGGAGCCCGAGTGAGTTTGACCAATTTCTGTCCCAGGTACAGTGAGACTTCCCTTCACTGTCACCTCATGTAAGTACCTAAGGATTATGGAAACTACGGACACCAACTCGCAGTCAGCTCTTGGGCGGGTACAATCGACAGTCGGATCTGAATGTATGGGGAGGATAATAAGTCTGAAATCAACTAGAGAGTCTCCCACACATAATCGTGGGTATACCTTCAAGTGACCCCCAATATATGAACCAACCACTACAAACAGTTGAACCATAGAGGGATAATCTCCATAACTCACCCGAATGCGACCTCATGTGTAACACCTGTGTGAGAGGGGGATCCAAGAAAGCCTATACAACAATTAGATTTGACTCTCCCTATCTCAGGATGCTAATGTTCATTTTGAAAACTTTGGAGAGCTGTACTCACAGCCTAATCCAAAGTGCTAATCCTAGTCTAATGTTGGTGGAAGATCCTAAAATAAAAAATGTTCTAGATAATTTTTTATTAGCGTTGATTTTATGGCTTTTCTTTACTCAAAGCGTGTATGACAATGAAACTGATGGTATGATGACCCAATTCCCAAAAATGCACAAGAAGATGATAATAAATCATTTCTTTCGATGAATGGATATTTAAGGGAAAGAGAGAAAGTTGTTTTCACTATCAAACACTAATATGCAATGTCCTCAATCAATTTGTTTCTCACTCAAATCTGATGCAATGCCAAAAATTTCAGAAATGCCTTCTAATATCCAAACCAATCACTAAAATATGTCCTTTTTCTTATATGTGAATGATAATCAGATGCAAGACTTCTAAATGTCAATTAGACTTCAAGATTAAACAATCAGAAGCAAACTTCACACAAAACAAAAAATACACTCTCGTCGTGAAATACACAAGAAGGACAAAGATAACCAAATTGCAAACAAGAACCAAAAACCTCAAACAAAAGATAAATGATGGAAAGTTGACCTCAAAGATCAAATGAAAAGTTCACAGCACTTTGGATTTCCTCACAAAAATTTTCACTCAGTCAGATAAAGGAGAAGAAAACAACAAGTTAATTCTAGGTTAACAAAGACAAAGAGTGGATTTAAGGCAAGGAAAGAAGATGTCAAAATACCAAACAAAAGAATTTGAATTCTCAGAAATAAGGGTGTTTGAAATCCAATATCAAGATGGACTAAGAGTATGGGACCTTGAGCAAATGCCAAAAACCAGAAATAGCTTCAGAAGATGAAAATTATGGAGCATTTCTCACAAAAATGGGGTAGCGCTCTGGTGTAAGGGGCACCAGAGCATTCCAACACTCTGTGTAAGGCTACAGGGGAGTGCTAGTGCTCTGACAGCAATAGGGGGGGAGCGCTCTACTCCAAAAACTCAGAAAATGTCCAAAAACTCAAAAAATGAAGGAAATTCAGTCAATGAGGGTGATCCTGATGACATAAAGAGGCAATCAAACAAATATAAGAATCAACATGACAATATGGAGAATATCAAATCAGTGGGCAAAGGGAAAAAACAAGATCTGGGAATGGAAACAAAAATCAGAGCTCCTCCCCAGTGGAGTCGTTGATTTCTGTTGAAGGTGAATCCCCCTGCGGACAAGTGGATTCCCTCTTGGCCTCTAGACTCCTAAGGCCAAGATAGAAAAGTGCTTAACATGGACACTCACTTCCTTTTAGATCTAATCAAGCTAATGAATGAAAAATAAGGAGAAATATATGTACCTTATTAGTGACGTTTGTCCTTGCAAAGTCTTGGATGAGATTCGATCTTGGGCTCCCTAATAGGTCCTGCAAAACAAACAAAGATACAATGGACTTCCTACTCTACTGAGATTAGCTCAATCATAGATCCATCTACTGCAAAAAAAATCATATGGAACAAGCACAAGTTTGAAAGAAACAGTCCAAGCATTGATTATATTAATGAGAATAAGTAAAAGTACTTACAATCCTTTGAATGAAGGCGCAACATCTTCTTTCGGTTCTCCTTGCCCAACCCCTTTGCTCAAATAATCTCCATTGGTTGCTTTGATGGCATCTCACTCATGAGATCATAAGTTTGATGTAATTCTCAATCTCCATTGTACCTTTCACCATGAGACGGCCTCCTTACATAACCTTGGAGAGGTTCAACCACTTGAGGATCTTTGGGATGAGATGAGGATTATTCGTCTTCAGTTGAGGATCTCCCCTAAGATCATGCCTTGACCATCTATTTGAATCTAGCTACCTTCAAGAATTGAGAGATTCTTCCCTTATTTGCCTCAACAAACCCAGAATTTGCTAAAAAAAGGGTAGCACTCCCCCAAAAGGGTGCACAGGGCACTCAAGCACTCCCCCAAAGAGGCTCAGGGAGTGTCGGCACTCCCTGACAGTGGGTAGGGGAGCACTCCTCTCCAAAATCCATTTTTTTGTGGTTTTCTCAATGTCAAAAGGCTTGTGCTTCCTGTCAAGTGATTTATCTTCTTACAAACTAACCTTTGAGGTGTCTTAAGTGTCTTTATGATGTCGTTGGAGGCATGGCATATGCAATATGGTAGTATAGTGTTTGTTACACTTGCAACACTTGTGTTCAAGATGTGACACTTGCAGACAATATGCGACACTTACACCACTTGTAATGAAGACACTTGTGACACTATCAGAGTGAGTAATTTTGAGGTGTAACAATAACATTGCCTAAGGTGATGTGAGAGTGTTCGAAGATTAATGGTTCAGAGTGTGCAGATGTGAAATCTTCTGAAATCCCAAATTCCCGGAACTCAGATGCTTGAATTTCCATGGTGAAGTATCCGTTGTAGGATGTTGGGTAGATGTGGACCGTTGATCCACCCTACTGTGCAAGTTCAGTAACTCGGAACTCCAAGTGACTATTGTGTTATGCTTGGAAATATTTTGAAGCCAAAGGATGAAGGCCCAAGTGAACGCTTATTGATCTGGCGCTTGGTCACGACCCATGGTCGTGTGGGTTGGGGAACTAAGAGAAAGGGGCTAGTGCCTGAAAACTTAGCAGAGTAGAGCTCCGAAAGAAGAAATCTGTGAGGATTCTTGATTGAACAATAATCACAGAGAATGAAAATTGAATGTTATCTTGAGTCAGATTTGTTTATGAATGTTGTGGGATTTGTTAAGGAATAATGGCTTGAAAAATTAAGGTTGTCTGCACATTGTGTTTGAAGAAGTTTAACGAGTGCTAGAACCAAATAGAATTGCCACTGAGTGAAAAATAAATGGAAGAGACACAAAATGGTTCTAGTTCTGAGAACGAAGCTAAAGGGATGGATGTTCATTTGGGTGTTGAAGGTTCAAAATCCAATGGGCATGGAGAAGAGATAGATAAGGAAGGACATATGATGAAAATCATTGAAAGATTGTAGAAAGATACCCAAACTCACCGAGCAGATAGCAGAAAGCTCATGAAATCTAAGGAACACCAAGAAGAATTCAACTTAAAGTTGATGAAGAGTCTAGAGAGAATATAAAAGAAGTTGGACAAGGAGAGAGACTCGAGAAAAATAGGGAGTCACCAGACTTCTGAAGGAAGAATATCAAGGAGTGTTGGTAGACACCATCATCACTCTCAAGGTCACTCTAAGAGGAGGGCACACAGTAGTTCAATCCCATCTTCTACCAGAAAGCACAGGAGATCTAGAGTGGATGAACTGAAGGGCGAAATGAAAAAGATTAAGCCTCCTACATTTGATGGAGAACATAAGAAGGAGGAAGATGTCGAGACATGGTTGCTTGGCATGAGGAAATATTTCCAACTGCAGAATTATTCCTCTCATGCAAAAGAAAGAATTGAGATGTATCAACTGAAAGGAAAAGCAACTATGTGGTGGGATCAACTTGTCCAGGTGAAACACATTAGAGAGAAAGATATCACTTGGAGAGAATTCAAGAGGTATTTCAAGAAGAAATACTTGACTAAAATATATTATGATAGAAAGATGAAAGAGCTATTTGAACTCAAGCTAGGCAGCATGACCATTGATGAATACGAATGAAGGTTTTTGGAATTACTGAAGTATGTTTTGTTCATCAAGGATGAGACTGTCAAGATTCAAAGGTATATGAGTGGACTTCCACCTTCCATTGGGGACAAGATTCAGCATGATGACCCTAAGTCTATGGGAGAAATGATAAGAAGAGCGAAATTCCTATATGAGCAGCAAAGAGAAAAGCCTACTTTTTGGAAGTCTTGGGATGACCAGAAGAAGTTTAAGAAAGATCAGAGGCAGAAGGGAAACAAACCTCCCTTTTTCAGAAACAATCCTCAAGGACATCCATCATTTAGAGAGCCAAGAATGGCTGACGTAGGGGTACAAAGGCCAAGGAAGACAACCATTCAATGTTGGGGTTGTCAGGGAAACCATAAGTACATAAATTGCCCCCTCAGAAATGACAAAGTGAGAAATTTCCACAATGTTTAGCCGGCTAAAACAATGGAGGACGTGAGTAGTAGAATTTCAAGGATCTACGCAGCCCTCGAAAACAAGCAAGTTGAATATCAGTCGCACATGATTGAAGTGGAAGGTACGATCAATAACCATCCCTTCACTATTTTAATTGATTCAGGGGATAGCCATAGTTATGTAGATCCTAGAGAGGTGGAAAGTTTGCAATTGTCGAGAAGCAAACATGAAAAGTCTTGGTTAGTGCAGCGAGCTATAGGAACCAAGAGAAAATTCACTGAGTTAGTTAATTCATTTCCAGTGGACATGAATTGACTGAGCACAAAGGTTTAATTGAATGCTCTGCCTTTGGGTTCTTATGACTATCTAATTGGGATGGACTGGTTGGAATAGCACCATTCCATATTGGACTATTGTAACAAGGCATTCACTTTCCTGGATGAGGAAGAAAATTAGAGAACAGTCCAAGGAATTCCTAGAGTTTTTTCTATGAGAGAAATCTCAGCAATGCAGCTGAAGAAGCGCTACATGAAAGGTTGTCAATTATTTGCATCCCATGTGGAGGAATCATCTAAGGATGAGGTCTCAAATATTGGAGATCATGCGGTACTAAAGGAGTTTGAATATGTATTTTAGGAGGTTCCCGGACTACCCTTGAAGAGAGATATTGATTTCTCTGTAAACTTGATGCCTGGAGCAGCTCCAGTATCAAAAGATCCTTACAAAATGAGTGCACTAGAGCCGAAAAAACTATAATTGCAGCTTGAAGAGCTTCTGAAGAAGGGTTATATACACCCAAGTGTGTCACCTTGGGGTGCCCCGGTCCTGTTCATGAAGAAGAAGGATGGGATGTTGAAATTTTTTATCGATTTCAGACAATTGAATAAAGTAACTATAAAGAACAAATATCCTCTCTCGAGGATTGACGACCTCTTCGATCAGTTGAAGGATGCGAAGATATTTTCAAAGATAGATCTCAGGATATCACTAGGTAAGCGTAAAGGATGAAGACATCAGCAAGACCACCTTCAGAACAAGGTATCGTCACTATGAATTCACAGTGGTGCCATTTCGATTGTCAAATGCACCCGTTGTTTTTATGTGCCTAATGAATGATGTATTCAAGGACTATCTAGAAAAGTTTGTCATAGTCTTCCTGGATGACATTCTGGTGTATTCCAAGTCAGAGGAAGAGCATGAACGACATATGCGGATGGTGTTGTAGGTGCTAAGAGAGTACCAACTGTATGCCAACTTGAGCGAGTGCTCATTTTATCAGGAGCAGATCCATTACTTGGGGAAAATTATTTTGAAGGATGGGATAGTTGTAGATCCTAAGAAGATTGAGGCCATCAGAGAATGGTCAGTGCCAAAGAACATGATAGAAGTTATATCCTTTATGGGTCTAGTTGGTTATTACAAAAGGTTTATCATAGAGTTCTCGAGGATAGCTCACCCTATCACTTCCTTGCAAAGGAAGGAGAAGAAGTTTCAGTGGACAAAAGATTGTGAGAGAAGCTTCCAGCAATTGAAACCACTGTTAAATAGTGCTCCAATCTTGAAGATTGTAGATCCAAATGTGGATTTTGTGGTTTGTATTGATGCATGAAAAGAAGGATTGGAAGGATTCCTCGGTCAGAATGGATTCGTAATTTGTTATGAATCTAGAAAGTTGAATGAGCACGAAAGGAACTATGCAAATCATGATTTAAAGTTGGAAACCATCGTTCATGCTCTAAATAAATGGAGGCATGACCTCATGGGAAGGAGGTTCGAACTGAGAATAGACCACAATGGTATAAAATATTTGTTTCATCAACCAACCTTGAACGCTAGACAGAGTAGGTGGTTGGAGTTTCTCTGTGAGTATGATTTTGATATCAAGCATATCGAAGGGAAGGAGAATAAAGTGGTTGATTCAATCAGTAGGATAGTGCATGAATTACATGCTACAACCATTAGCATGTACCAAACTGATATTAAAAGCAAAATTTTGGAAGCTGCAAATGCATATTTGCAGTATAGACATTTGGTAGCAAAGCTACAACAAGGTGAGATGCCGCAGAAAGTGGAAAATTATAAATTGGAAACCGACAGAACACTTATGTAAAAGAAAATAATTTATGTACCTAATGTCCAGGACTTGAAACTTACGATTTTGAATGAAATGCATAATGTGCCTTATGCAGAGCACCCTGGATATTAGAAAATTGTGGTAGCAGTCAAGAGCCATTAATTTTGGTTAGGTATGAAGAAAGATATTGTGGAATACATCACCAGATGTATGGAGTTATAGAAAATTAAAGTTGAGTACATGCACCCAGCAGGGTTGCTGCAACCTCTACCCATTCCTGAGTGGAAGTGGGAAGTGGTGACAATGGATTTCATCATAGGATTTCCCAGAACAGGAAAGCAACATGATTCAATCATGGTGGTGGTGGACAATCTTACGGAAGATGCACATTTTATTCCGCTAAAGACTACTCACAAGGTAGCTAACCTTGTTGATATTTTTATGAGGGAAATAACACGATTGCATGGTATTCCCAAGTGTCTGTCAGGGACCCAAAATTTACCTCCAATTTCTGGAAGGGGGTGTTCAATGGATTCAGAATGAATCTAAACTTCAACATAGCCTATCATCATGAGTTTGATGGGAAGATTGAGAGGGTGAATAGAATAATATATGACATGCTAAGGATGTATGTGATGGACAAACCATCGAAATGGGAAGACTACCTACATTTGGTATAATTTGCCTACAACAATGGGTATCAAGAATATTTGAAGCTGAGACCATTTGAAGAAATTTATGGTAGAAAGTGCAATACTCCAGTAAGCTGGGATAATCCAGCTGATAGGGCAGTAGTTGAGCCAGAGTTGCTCAAGGAAATGGAAGAGAAAATACTGAAAATTAAGCAGAATTTAAAGGTTTCCCAAGACAGGAAGAAAATTTATGCTGATGAAAACATATAACCCATAGAGAGTTTAAAGTGGGCGATCATGTTTTCCTGAAAGTAAAAGCCAATAAAAGTTCCCTGAAGCTGGGAAACTACGCCAATTTGGCAGCCAGATTTTGTGGGCCATTTGAAATCCTAGAAAGGATTGGGCCAGTTGCATATATGCTTGCATTACCTGCATCCATGACTGTACATAATGTGTTTCATGTTTCATTACTTAATAAATAAATACCTGATGCTAATCATGTAATTGATTGGAATGTGATTCAGGTGGAGCAAGAAGGTGTCCTGCAAGTGCATCCTATGAGAATATTGGACCGGAAAAGAAAACAACTCTGAAATCGAGCCATAGGGATTTTAAAGGTCTAGTGGACCTGGTACAGTCCTGAGGATGTGACATGGGAGCATGAAGATGCTATGTGGGCAGAATACCCACATCTTTTTGAATATTTTGAAAATTTTGTTGATGTTGTGTAAAGAGTTGCACTGAGGACAGTGCAAAAATAAGGGGAGGGAATTGTAATACCCCAAGGACATGCCCCAGTTATATTATGAATTGTGATCATGTTTTGTAGGCTGGTGAGTCGAGTATTGATAAGTTGGTGGGCTTATGTGTTTATTAGGCCAGAGAGCCTAAGTGTTATAGGCCAGGAGCTTGTTTTGTATATGTAATTATGCAGAACATTAATAAATATTAAACATCATTGCGTGCAGATTTTTATAACCCTAAATTGCACCACACATGCTTACCTGGCATTAGGCCAACTCATATCCCTTCTTTTCCAAAGCACTACTGAACAACTCTTTGAAAATCCTCTTGTATAAAATCCCACATGCCCTAATCCATTACTGCACGCGTGTACATGCTGGCTGACCCAAAATAGCCTGCGTGGACCGACAAAAGCATGAAAAAAGGAAAGTTGTCGATGGAACAAAAAGCTATGGGTGAGTTAACTGAAACTCTTGGCCATTCATGGCCGAGGGTTTGTCCAAATACCTAGCTCCTTCTAGCCTATAAAAGAAGGGGTAGGGGTCCCATTTGGAGGAGGAAAAATATAGCAAAGAAACTCTACCCATTTATGTATTCCCACTATCCCAACCCTTTAGCCTTTCCTTGTGCCAAAGGAGATTCAAACCAAAGCAGTTGGAGGACAGAAGAAGAGGAGCCCAGGATCAAGTTCAAGGAGCAGTGGCCAGTCTCAACTTTTGTAAGTTGACTCATTCAAAGTAATAAAGAAAATGCTTTTCTCGTCCCAATTCACGAACTTTTTACAGTTTGATTAGTATATGTTTGGATTTCTAACCCGTTAGTATATAAGTAGTATGCATGCATAGTTGTTGCTTGTCTTGGATGCAGGTTAGCTTTGGAAGGAGTATTGCGAACAAGTAATCGAGTACAATAGAGGATCGACATCAAACATCGGGAATGAGGTAGGTTGATCTTTCCATGCATTTACTAAGAAAAGGGGATTTAAATCTAGGGATGAAGGTAGAAAAGTAGTTTCTCTTTGGTTATATCTGCATGCAAAGTCTGAACTCTATTTGCTAGTCCGTAGGGTGATTTTCCCCAACAACACAGACCGACCATGAAGAAAGAGTGATGGGGGACTAAGCTTCTACAAGGTGAGTAAGGGAAAGGGGACTGAAAGGTTGGAAAGAGGGGCTAAGCTTAAGGGCTTAAGTCCTTAAGAATAATAATTTATTATTATTCTAAAGTGGTGTGAAAGGTATATTTTTATCCTAAGTTCCTGGAAAAAGGGAATGCATACTTGATGGAGTACATGCAGCTTCATGGGCGACATGTGTCGGCCCAGGCACATGCAATTTAACCCAAGAATTGAGTCGTGATGGAGGTTTGTCCTCCATTCTTGTGTCCACTGTCTGAACCGTGTGGCCTCTGCATCTGATCTCTGCATACCTCACACAAATCTGAAACCTGAAATTGTGAGGCCAACCTGTGATGTTTTCCTGAGAAGTCGATGCATCCTCTGTCTGAACCGTTGAGTTTGTGTTTGACCTCTGCATGGATTCCTTGTCATACACCCTGAAATCAGTGGAAAACCTATGGATTGATTCATGTCACTTGTCTATCTTGTGAGCCCAGCCTATCCTCCCTTGTAGAGATGATTCTATATGTGAACTCTCTTTGGGTTGTTTCCTTCTATTTTTACTGAGTGGAATTGTGTTGTTGTTACTTGCACCTTGTGGGAATTGGGTTGAAACTGGTTGAATAAGAGGGTTGTCAGGACCGTGGTTGAAGAGGTGGGTTGTCAGGCCTATGAGAAGCTCTCTCCAGGTGAGAGAGTCTATTGGGAAGTGGTTTTCTCCCAGAGAGAGTCCAACACCAGTGACAGAGCTCGGAGAATTCCTAATCCGACCTGTTTTCAAGACCCAGAGAGGGAGGTGAAGCACCGATGGACTGTGCTTGTGAAGGTGTATACTCCCAGGTGGAACAAGCATGTGGGGAATGAAAGTCCGTGAGTAGTGGGTGTAAGAAGGCTCCTGGAGAGACTCCTTCCAATTTCTCTATGCATTTTTCCTTTAACCTCAACCTAGTCTAGGATTCGCTTGCCTTGGGTGGAGCTTAGTCCCAGCTCGGGGGTGACCCACTACTGAGCATGATGAGCAACATGGTCTAAGGCTAGGAGGTTTGTGGAAGGTCTGCACATAGTTAGTGGAGTTACTACAGTTTCAAAGATAAGTATCATTATGTGTTTAATTTCAATTAAAATGCATGTCTGTGATGCTTGTAATATTATCATGTATTCTGTTGCAAGTGGAATTATTGTTAATTCTAATTAATTTTGTATGTTAATGGTAATTATGTGTTTAATCTGTGTTAAGTAATTTAACTTCATTTAAATGCATACTTTATAAGTGTTATTCCGCATAATAGCGTTGCCCGAAAGTGGGGTTGATGGTCAGGGACGTTACACATATAGTGGATTACCGGGTTACATAGTCAACAATCTAGGGAAACAATGCCCATAGATCATCTACATTAAAAGAACTTCTCAGTGCTCACAGATTTTGTTAATGAATCTACAACATTCTTCAATGCGTTCACCTTCATTAGCAATACTTTCTTTTCTTCAACCATGTCTCTCACAAAGTGATATTGAACATCAATATGCTTTGTCTTTGAATGATAAGTTGGGTTCTTCGCTATAAAAAAATGCACTATGACTGTCACAATATATCCTTACACATTTTTGTACCAACCCAATACTTGAACACAATCTTTGTAACCATACTACATTTCTTGCATGAGTGGCTTCCATGTACTCAACTTCTATAGTTGAAAGTTCCACTACAAATTGTCTTTTTCTAATCCAACTAATTACTCCTCTAAATAGGTTAAACACATACATGCTTGTAGATCTTCTGTGATCCATATCTCCAACCCAGTCTGCATCCATAAATCCATGTATGTCCAACACTTTGTACAGTCCCGGTCTTCCTTGGTAGCATAATCCATAGCTAGTAGTGCCACGCAAATAACTGGAAACATATTTACTAATGTCCAATGCTCCTTCCCTAGTTTTGACATATATATGCTCAAAACTACCACTGCATGTGCAATGTCCGGTCTAGTACATACCATTGCATACATCAAACTTCCAACTATACTCGCATATGGAACACGAGACATTTCCTCCACCTCTTCCTGTGTCTTGGGACACTGATCCACAGATAACTTTACACCAACATGAATAGGGACCCTAATCAGTTTACACTCCTGCATATTAAACCTCTGCAATATTGTCTCCACATATTTTCTCTGATTTAACCAGAGTTTCCTATTTTTTTGATCTCTTTTAATTTCCATGCCCAAAATGAAATTTGTAGCACCAAGATTATTCATGTCAAATTCAAAGGACAACTGATTTTTCACATCCTAGATAATCTCCTTGTTGTTTCCTATCGACAATATGTCATCCACACACAAGACCAAATAAATCAAATGATTACCAATTAATTTAAAATACACACAATGATCCTCATTTCTTCTTGTGAATCCAAGTCCCAGCATATAAGTATCAAATTTTTGATACCACATCCTTGGTGATTGTTTTAAACCATATAGGGACATTTTCATCTTGCATACTAGATCCTTCTTTCCCTTCACAACAAAGATTTATGGTTTCTTCATATATATTTATTCATCCATATCCCCATGTAGGAATGTTATCTTCACATCCATTTGTTCTACATCAAAATCAAACACAACAACAACTAATAACAGAAATCTAATAGAAGTTAACTTGGAAACATGAGAAAAAATATCACTGAAATCAATTCCCTCAACCTAGGAATAACCCTTTTCTACTAACCGAGCTTCTTTGCCTTCTGAATTCAATTTCTTTTTAAATACCCATTTTCTTCCAATGGGATTTCTTCCAGTCAACAACTCCACTAAATCCCAAGATTCATTCTTAACCAAGGTTGCCATTTCTTCATCCATGGAATTTTCCCATAGTTTTCCATCCTTTGAATTTACTAACTCCCTAGCAGTTCTAGGATCATCATCAATAATAGACAAAGAAAAATTTGAATGGAAATTAGATGGAGTATACCTTTCTAGTTTCCTTCTTTCCCAAACTGATCTCCTCAATACTGGAGTATGAGGATATTCTTCTTCTGATTCTTGTTCTTTTGTAGAGTCTGATTCATCATCCTTTAAATCAAACTCTATTTTCTTTGGTTCTTCCTTACTTGGTAGGACATCCTGTTTGACAACATATTTTATTTTATCTAAGTACCACATCTTGTCTATACACAACCTTCTTAGTTTATGGGTTCCAAATATTATAACCTTTAAGACCACCTTTATACCCAATAAAAATACACTTTTCAGCCTTCTTATCTAGCTTACTCTTGTTTTCCTTTGGATCATGAACATAGGCCTCACAGCCAAATACCTTGAGATGTGTGAGAGAAGGTTTCTTACTAGCCCAAACCTCTTGTGGAGTCTTGTCATCCAATGTTGACGAGAGTGATCTGTTGACCAGGTAACATGCAGTACCCATTTCCTTTGCTAGAATTATTTCCCTAACCTAGCACCACTGAGCATGCACCTTGCTTTTTCCATCAGTGTCATGTTCATCCTTTCTACAATTCCATTTTGCTGAGGTGTGTAGATGGAGTAGTCATTTTCCTTGCTATACCGCACTTCTTATATAATTCTTCAAATTCATTCCCGCAGAACTCTCCACCATTATCTGTCCTCAACACCTTTATTCTTTTCTCTGTTTGATTCTCAACAAGAGACTTAAACTCTTTAAACCTATAAAATACTTTAGATTTCTTCCTGAGAAAATATATCCAAGTATTCTTTGAGAAGTCATCTATAAATGAGACATAGTACACAATTTTCCCAATTATGGAACCGACATAGGTCCAAACACATCACTGTGAACTAGCTGTAAAATTTCTCCTGCCCTCATTGCACCAAAGGGGAATCTTACCTGATTCTACTTCCCATATACACAATGTTCACAGAAATCAAAATCTAGAGAGAAGTTAGAAATACCTTCAACCATACCTTTAACATGTAGTACTCGAAGACCCTTCTCTCTGATATGCCCCAGTCTTTGATGCCACATCATAACCTTTTCTCCATAGACTATAGGAGTTTTTTCTTCTTCAACTCCAATATCAGGAACAATGGAACTATTACACCCATCACTAACAATTTTTCCTTGCAACTTATAAGAGTTCCAAAATGAACTCCCTTCAGCAACACCATTTCTCCTTGAACCATCCTGCTGGTTTCCTTTTCAAATATTGTTTTTACGCCTGCATCGTCCCTTTTTCTTAAATAAATCAAATTTATGGCCAATCCTGGGATGTGAAAAACACTAGGTAGTGTTCTAATCCTTCCATAAAGATCCTCAACTTGAATTTTCCTCATCCTATGATTTTGTTTAGCAAATCATCACCTAGGAAAACATTACCTCTATCATAACTTCCATATTCACAAAACCACTCCCTGTGGGGAGTCATATGAAAGGATGCACCTGATTCAACCAACCATGACTCATTATCTACATGTGTGCTTGAAGAATCCATATACACATCCCTCCTTCTTCCTTGGATGTCTTTTTTTCTGTAGAAGGAGCTTCTTCAGATCCCTTGTTTTTCTCAACTTTAGATCTACATTGCTTCTTGTAGTGCACTTCTTTTCCACATCTCCAGCATACCTTTACAAAATTTCTGGGAGATTTAGATCTACCCTTAGACTTATATATCCCACTTGAGGACTTAGATATATTTCTTTCTTGGGAGCATCCTCTTGCAAATAATGCATTTGTGCTCTGTCCTTCCATGTTCTTCTGTTTCATATCCTCGGACAACAAGGATGAAACCACTTCATCAAAATTCAAGGTAGTTGTATTACTACCTATGGCCACAACCAGACTATCCCACGAGTCTAGTAAAGAGAAAAATAAACTGATACACTTATCTTCATCTGAAATTTTTATCTCAATAGACACTAACTGACTTACCACAATATTGAAGGCGTTCAAAAGCTCTGCCACTGAGTCTCCATATCTCATCCTCGGGTTATACAAATTCTTTCTCAAGGATAGTTTATTTACTAGGGACTTAGACTAATATAATTTCCCCAACTTATCCCATAAGTCCTTGGTTGTAGCTTCCTCTAAAACATTCAATAATACTGAATATGCAAGACACAGTCAGATTGTGCTCTTCACCTTCTGATCCAACTTTTTCCAATCATCTGTTGAAGTTCCTGTAAGTGCAGTACCTGGATCCATCGTGATCCATTGATCTCTGTCCACCAACAGATCATCCACAACTTAAAACGTTTCCCATTAAACTTCTCGATCTTGATTTTTTAATTGCTCACCATTTCTCTTCACTTGAAGAATCAATATCATAGATCTCCCACTGTAACAAGGCTTATCACAGTCCCAAGCCAAAACATTGACCACAAAGGAATCCCCCTGAAGCCAATAATTGCTCTGATACAAAATGTAGATTTTAACCTTGTACAATTATTTAATGCAAATAGATTTTCAGTAAAAGAACAAAAACTATACAATGGCAAATACACACATTACATATATATTTTTCCCCCTGGAAACCCAAACATGGAAAAATAACATATTTTGTATTCACTCATATCGTACATTGTTTACAATACAATTTACATATAGGAGACAGCGACATCCAAAACCCTGACCCAATGACCTAGATATTTCAACAACCCTAATTCCTTAACCAAAAATAGAAAAGCATTGGAAAAAAAAACATGCACTGAAAAACCGCCCAACAATGGACATGAAAAAAGAGGCAAAAAAGCGACATGTTTCCCGAGGGAAATAATATAACACACTCGAGCTAGTCATGCAAAGAATATAACACATACCCAACAGTTTTGTCCATGCCACAATGTCTTAAACCGCCACTGTGTAACTCTTTAATGAGGTTCAATTGTATTGAACTATGTGGAACACATAACTATTGGTTCTTGAACAAGAATCCTTCTTGAATGTGGTACTCTAAGAATGGTGTTCGATCCATACTCCATGGTTTTCTGCATGCCTTCCAATCCTCTGCAAAATATGCATCCTTTTCATACAACCCTATCACATATTCCAAACTTACTGTTATTACTCCAAGAAACTCTTTGGGGTTGTAGACCAAAGATGCTTGGTAACTTAAGAATATGGTAGATTTGTATGCTTGGAACAATAGGCTAACTCAATAGCTAATGAAATTGACCACTTATCATGCATTCAAATATGACAGTGCTTTTAGACATCAATAATCAGATAGCATAGTTGAACAGGGGATGGAGAAAACTAGTCTAGATAACCAAATACATTAACATGCAGGGTCATACAAGACAACAAGAAGGCCTTTAATTCAAGTTCATGAGCTTAATAAGAAGATGATAGTTCTTAGAAGCTGAGCTAAACTGAAATTAAGTGCAGAATAATGAAATATGAAAGAATCTGATATTGAAAACAAAAGAGGGCTGTGATTCTATTATCAATAATAAAAGTCTAGTACAATAGCTAGAAAATGTCTCCCAGATTGAACCCCCGAGTCCATATTTTGTTTTCAGCTTTATAACTTTTACATCACAGTATCTATATCCTAAATTAATGGATCAGATTTACTAAATATAGAAAGTCAAAACAATTTTTTACAAAAAGAAAGGAGATAGACCTAGAAAATAGGTCAATTCCTTATTTCATGGTTTCCAGATCATGTAGAACCTTTGTGTTGTGTAGATAAGCCTTCCAAGGCTGTTTGATATCGTTCGATGAAGATAAATTCGATTTTTCCAAGTTTAGAAAAAAACCTGATTTATTGCCCCCAAAATAAGTGTCAAATCAACTTGAAATCCTCCTCTAACTCCTTTGCATCAAAAGTGGATCTTAGATTTGACACTATAATTCAATATGTATCTTTGGAAAGCATTTTCAAGAGATTCGGTTGAGAAAATATTCGATCTGGGAAAAAATACACCTTCGCTGGCTAGTCTCAGGTTTCACCAGCTATTTCGCCTTAGGATTTGCTAGTTAGCTGGTGAAATCTCTTCTTTTCATCAGCTAACTGGTTATAATTCCGCCTTATGCACTAGTGAAAGTTCTATTTTATCTATGCAAAGTAGTATTGATCCTTCAACAGCTGCATAAGATGATTGCCGACATTTAATGTTTGAACCTCAAGTGACCTGCAATGAAAAAGAAATCCAAATACACAACTGTTGTTATTTATATGGCTTTTCCCTATCATCTCAATACTATTCTTGATCCTTTCCAGAGGTAACCTGCTGCAAAAACTCTACAATGTCCTTACGCTCTGAACACATGAAACCACAATATTCAAAAACTCAAGAACATGATCACGAGGCCCCTGGTAAACTGTATGTCCTTCTGACATTATGATGATATCATCAAAGAGATCGAATGTCTTAGGTGCTGGCTGAAGAAGCGACATGACTATTGTGACTTGCTAGATGTGCACGACATTGTTCCATATGAAGAAAAGTAAACTCTTGATTCACGCATCTCCTTTTAATGGGATCATTGTACAATATTTTGAATATGGATAGAGGACCAAGAAGTTTGGGATTGGCAAATTCCATCATTGCATAGAACTCATTCAAATCATTCTGAACTAGAGTTCCAGCCAATAAAATTCTCCGAGGACAATATAATGCTAATAGAGCATCAATAGTCTTGTTCCCGGCACAATTTTTAAGTCGGTGTGCCTCGTCACATACTAGAAGTCCAGGTTTTGCAGACTCTATTATATCGGCATATTTCCTTAATAGTTCATAAGATGTGATTAAGAGAGGATGCACATTGTTGCTTTTGAAATCAGCATATTGTTGCTTCACTTCTTTTCCTAGAATTCCTCCATGTACTACTATGGCTCTCAGCCTCTCTGATCCAAGCCACTTTCGAACCTCATTCCCCCAGTTCTACACCAACGAAGTCGATCATACAACTAAAGCTCGTTTGAACTCAGGGTGAATCCTTGATACCTGTTGAAGTAATGTCCATATCAATGTTATCACCTGTAGAGTTTTACCAAGGCCCATCTCGTCATGCACGTGAGGATGTAAATGAACATTTAGCTTTCCTTCCACTGGCCCTGCTTTGGTGTTATACTCAATTGCTAGGGATCGCCAGAAACATAGATTGATCAGTAGGCTGCAAATGAAAAGCCATTGAAGCTTTGACCCACCCATGTTGGCAATGTCTGTTGCGGTTGCTTTCATGGATCCTGCAACATTTATAGATTTTTCGTAAGCAAGGTTGGTATAGAATGCCTGGCAGTAGAAAAAGATCATGGGCACTATAATTTGATGCATGCACTAAGGTTTCCCTCTTGGGGTTTCTGAATAATTAAACCAGTTTCTGAGTAAGAAAAATTAACAAGATCACCGTGTCAATATTTGAAAAACTAATGCCGCATTCACCATTGAATAGTTGTGCCATCTTTGACAGTTGTATCATCGATTTGTCAATTGATGGCTCAACGCATGGTGTGCCATATGAATATGCTTTTATTTGTTTTCACGAATGCTAGGAATTTCGTATGCAAATAAAATTTTGAAGGTTTAAAACCTTTGTATTCATCGGTGCATACATACCTATTTTGATGATTAAATAAAACATAGAGCCCAGTGCTATAGCTGACTTATAGACTTAGATTTTGGCTTAAAAATAACTCATTGCTTGTATGTGGGCTTTGATGAAGATCTTTAAAATATTGGCTAGATTAATGGCTCAATTTGGGTGTCAGTTAGCCTTTAACTCTTGACTTGCAGTCTTTGGAGTATTACATGGCAATTGATATAACTTGGGTTTATATTTAGGTCATTGATCACTTAGTGTACACACACCACAAGAATATAAACATAAAAAAGGCAAAAACTATGGTTTGGGATATGTAAAAATTGACAAGATGTATTTGTGAAATGCAGGTTGAAGACTGAATAACAAAGGCTTGGAGCAATCATGATCAATGAGAGTTGATAAGGAAATAAGAAGTTTAAGACACTGGCCAAAGGCTGATAAGAAAAATGGGTGAAACAAAGAGAGAGAGAGAGAGAGAGAGAGAGAGAGAGAGAGAGAGAGAGATAAAAGCGCTCTCAAAAGCTAGTGCATTTTGATCACTAACACTTACCACTGCAACTAACATAGTGTTTAACAATACTGTCCTCTGACTCAATGCATCAACAACCTTGTTTGAATTCCCTAACCCGTGTTTCAAAACAAATGTATAACTTTGTAAAAATCCTACCCATTTAGAATGTTTCTGATTCAATTGACCCTGGATATTAATGTATTACAATGCCTTATGGTCGGTAAACAAAACAAACTCCTTTGGAAGAAAGTAATGCCGCCACTTGTTCAGGGCCTGGATGATAGCATACAATTCTTGATCATAAACATAGTATTTATTTATTGTTTCATTCAAATTTTCATTGAAAAGGGTTATCGGTCTACCTTCTTGGCTCAGAACTACTCCAATCGCTATCCCACTTGCATCATAGTCTACTTGAAATACCTTATTGAAATTTGGAAGTGCCAATATTGGTTGTTCTCCCACCTTTTTTTTCAAATATTCAAATAACTTTGTTGTTGTTGTTGTCCACTGAAATGTTCCTTTCTTCATGCATTTAGTATGAGGTGCACAAATCTGACTGAAAATTCAAATGAGCTTCCTATAGAAACTCGCCATTCCATGGAAACTTTGCACGCCAAGACTCAAAAGTGCATTTAGATGTTTGTCAATCCAATATTTCTTTTACCTTCTCAGGATCCATATTTAAACCTTCTTTGGAAACCAAAAAACCCAAGTATAAAATATCCTTTTGTAAAAACGTAGACTTCTTCAGGTTTGTTAGCAATGTCTCTTATTTCAATCATTGTAACACCTTCTTCACGTGCTCCATATGTCCCTCTTTTCTCCTGCTGAAAATCAAAATGTCATCTAAATATACGACAACAAATTTTCCCAAAAACGGTTTCATAACTTCGTTCATCAGCCTCATGAATGCGCTAGGTTCATTAGTTAAATCAAACGACATAACTAACCATTGGAACAACCCATCTTTTATCTTGAACACTGTATTCCATTCATCACCTTTCCTTATCCATATTTGATAATAACCACTCTTCAAATCAATCTTCGTGAAATACTTAGCACCACTCAAACAGTCCATGAGATCATCCATTCTCAGTAAAGGAAACATGTACTTAATGATGATTTTATTAATATTCCGCAAATATGTACACATCCGCCACTCACCATTATTTTTTAGTGTCAAAACTAATGGTACTGCATAAGGAATCAAACTTTCTTGAATTAACCCTCTGTGAAGTAACTCATGTAATTGTGTATTTACCTCTTCACTCTCTGTTGAAGTCATTCGGTAAGGTTATTTATTTGGAAAACTTGACCTTGGTATCAGGTTGATCTGGTGTGATATGCTTCTCAATGGAGGTAACCCTGCTGGTAAATCATCTGCTACAATTTTCTTAAATTCTTTCAATAAGTGTTGAATCTCGGATGATATAAAATCCCTCTTCTTCGCCTCATGAATCCTTTTTGGCATTATAGCCAAACAACAACCACTATGTTTTTGCTCTATTAGAAAATCTTTAGCAAAACATAACATGATTGGACTGTTGTTTCCATGCATATTCTTGTTTTTACTAATGTTCACAACTTCATTGTTATTTTTTTCCATCCCCTTGATGTTTTTATTGTCCATATTCTTTTATGACATTGGTACCAACTTATAACACTGACCATCCTTGAAAAATTCTCATGAATTCTCTCTACCATCATGGAATACCTTTCTTTCAAACATCCACGGTCTCCTAAGAAATACATGACATGCATCCATCTCTATCACGTCACCCAAAACTTGTTCATTGAAAATTCCAATATGGAAACTCAATAAACATTTTTGAATCACAGTCACATGTTATCCCTTTTGCAACCATGAAACTTGGTACAGATTGGGATGTGGAATTCCTTTCAACTTTAATTTCCCTATTACTTTAGTGGATACCAAATTTTCTTTACTCTCGCCATCTATGACCAAATGAAAACACTTATCGTGAATTTTACATCTAGTCTTGAACACTCTCTTTCTTTGTTCAAGTTTTGTTTCTTACTTTGTCTTAGGCTTGAATAATACTCTTTTCAAATAATGTTTTCTGATTGTTCTTGTTGGAGTACTTCCACATCCCCACCGGTAGTTGTTGCCTCATCTTCTTGGGTGACTTGCATCCTAGCTTCATTTCTTCTTGATGTGTTTTGCCTCTCCGGACATTCTAATGCTTTGTGACCCTTTACTCCACAATTATAACATATAAATACATATTTACAGCCGCCAAAACCTCTCTCTATGCTAACACTTATTCCTCCTCTTGTATGTTTACTGTTGGTTGCCTCATCCTCCTTCTCATTTTCCTTAGTATCACTTGCTCTTCCTTTTCCTTTAGTTCCTTTTCCTTGGAACTTCTGTCGTATTCTTATGTCAATCTTTTCTTCTACCTTCAACACAACCTGGTATGCTTTGTCTACATTTCGAAAGTAATGTGTACTCATCTCATCCTGAATCTGGTACTTTGGTCCATTTACTTATCTTTCCACTCTCTGATACTACGGTTCTTTCATCACTGACCTAAGTGATAACTTGAAGAATTCTTCCATATACTCACGAACGAATGTCTCTTTCTTCCTAAGATTTTGTACTTGTTTACAGAAGTTCTGTTGGTAGTCAACATGTAAAAATTTCTCTTTGATCTTACTAACCATCTTCTTCCAAGTTTTAATCTTCTCTAATCTATTATCTACTCTGTTTTTCATATGCATATCCCACCAAAGTAAAACATGTCCTTTCAACTTCGTAATGGTAAAATGAACACGACTTGGATCTTGAACATTCTCATACTCAAAGTATCTTTCGAGCTTTCCTATCCAATCTATAAGAGTTTTAGCCTTCAAACTACCATCATATCATGAAACTTCAACTCTCGGCTACCTTTGTTACTCAAGAAGAATATCAAATGCATTGTTGGGTCTCCTTCCTTGGCATTTTTTTCAAATTCAATCTCTTCTTTAGATTCAAAATCTAATTCAGCTTCTCCATTTCTTCTATTCTCCAACTCTTCTATTCTTCTTCTTAATTCTTCGAGTTCCCTATTTATTGCACATTCTCGTGTTGCTCTTGCTCTTCACAGTGGCATCCTTACGAGTTTTATTACAACCCTCACTTGGACCAACATTCACAAGCCTTACCTCTGGGCACTGGGCTCTCACAAATTAGGAACTTGAACCTGCTCTGATACCACTTGATGCAACTCACAGACCTAGAGAAATTCTAACACCTACAGGACTATGCTCTACCTTCAAAATGAAAAACAAAACTTATATTCAAACACATGACCAAAAATTCATTTATTGTTGTTAAGACTGAAATAAAGGAATTTTAATTACAACCACAAGAACACAAACTTGTTGTGAATCCTTTCTTTTATTATTGATTTTAGAATGCCCCTTATTATAATGTA
>JASDQU010107742.1:4416-27459 GCA_032191745.1 Picea mariana | reverse complement strand
TGTTTTCACTATCAAACACTAATATGCAATGTCCTCAATCAATTTGTTTCTCACTCAAATCCGATGCAATGCTAAAAATTTCAGAAATGCCTTCTAATATCCAAACCAATCACTAAAATATGTCATTTTTCTTATATGTGAATGATAATCAGATGCAAGACTTCTAAATGTCAATTAGACTTCAAGATTAAACAATTAGAAGCAAACTTCACACAAAACAAAAAATACACTCTTGTCGTGAAATAGACAAGAAGGACAAAGATAACCAAATTGCAAACAAGAACCAAAAACCTCAAACAAAAGAGAAATGATGGAAAGTTGACCTCAAATATCAAATGAAAAGTTTACAGAACTTTTGATTTTCTCACAAAAGTTTTCACTCAGTTAGATAAAGGAGAATAAAACAACAAGTTAACTCTAGGTCAGCAAATACAAAGAGTGGCTTCAAGGCAAGGAAAGAAGATGTCAAAATACCAAACAAAAGAGGTTGAATTCTCATAAATATGTTAAGCCCTAATATTGGCTCATTACCCCTTAATTGGGGCATATTATATTAGTAATGTTATTTTATTTATGTCGGCTTTAGGCCATTAGTTGTAATTATACCTCCTAGTCTCCTATATATACTAAGGAGACATTTTCATTTTGAATCATCTTGTACTTGAACATTTAAGTGGGGTAAAAGAAGGTTTCCCCCTCGAAGAGGCTTATTATCTAAAATTGTCTCTTTTTCAAGGCATTGAGTACTTCTTCTGAGGATTTTCTATGCTATATTGATATTTGGTTCTTAACAAAATAAGGGTGTTTGAAATCCAATATAAAGATGGACTGAGAGTATGGGACCCTGAGTAAATGCCAAAACCCATAAATAGCTTCAGAAGATGAAAATTATGGAGAATTTCTCACAACAATGGGGTGGCGCTTTGGTGTAAGGGGAACCAAAGTGTTCCAACGCTCTGTGTAAGGCTACAGGGGAGTGCTAGCGCTCTGATAGCAACAAGGGGGGAGCACTCTGCTCCAAAAACTCAGAAAAATGTCAAAAAACTCAAAAAATGAAGGAAATTCAATCAATCAGGGTGATCCTGATGACATAAAGAGGCAATCAAACAAATCTAAGAATCAACATGATAATATGGAGAAGATCAAATCAGTGGGAAAAGGGCCAAAACAAGATCTGGGAATGGAAACAAAAATCAAATATCCTCCCCAGCACAGTCGCTAATTTCTGTTGAAGGTGAATCCCCCTGCGGACAAGTGGATTCCCTCTTGGCCTCTAGACTCCTAAGGCCAAGACAGAAAAGTGCTTAGCATGGACACTAACTTCCTTTTAGATCTAATCAAGCTAATGAATGAACAAGAAGGAGAAAGATATGTACCTTATTAGCGACGTTTGTCCTTGCAAAGTCCTGGATGAGCTTCGATCTTGGGCTCCCTAATAGGTCCTGCAAAACAAACAAAGATACAATGGAATTCCTACTCTAGTGAGATTATCTCAATCATAGATCCATATACTACAGACAAACTCATATTGAACAAGCACAAGTTTGAAATAAACAGGCCAAGCATTGATTATATTAATGAGAACAAGTAAAAGTACTTACAATCCTTTGAATGAAGGTGCAACAGCTTCTTCCAGTTCTCCTTGCCCAACCCCTTTGCTCAAATAATCTCCATTGATTGCGTTGATGGCATATCACTCATGAGATCCTAAGTTTGATGTAATTCTCAATCTCCATTGTACCATTCACCATGAGAAGGCCTCTTTATATAACCTTGGAGAGGTTCAACCACTTGAGATATCTTTGGGATGAGTTGAGAATTCTTCTCCTTCAGTTGAGGATCTCCCCTAAGATCATGTCTTGACCATCTATTCGAATCGAACTACCTTCAACAATTGAGGGATTCTTCCCTTATTTGCCTCAACAAACCCATAATGTGCTAAAAAAAGGGTAGCGCTCCCCCAAAAGGGTGCACAGGGTGCTCAAGCTCTCCCCCAAGGAGGCTCAGGGAGCGCCAACACTCCCTAACAGTGGGTAGGGGAGCGCTCCTCTCCAAAATCCATTTTTTTGTGGTTTTCTCAATGTCAAAAGGCTTGTACTTCCTGTCAAGTGATTTAATTTCTTACAAACTAACCTTTGAGGTGTCTTAAGTGTATTTATGATGTCATTAGAGGCACGACATATGAAAGATCGTAGTATATTGTTTGTTACACTTGAAACACTTGTGGTCAAGATGCTACACTTGTGGACAAGATGTGACATTTACAACACTTGTAATGATGACACTTGCAACATTATCAGAGTGAGTAATTTTGATGTGTAACAATAATGTTGCCTAAGGTGACGTGGGAATGTTCGAAGATTAATGGTTCAAAGTGTGCTGATGTGAAATCTTCTGAAATCTCGAGGTCTTGGCACTCAGATCCTTGAAGTTCCACAGTGAAGTGTCTGCCGTAGGATGTTGGGTAGACGTGGACCGTTGATTCACCTTACTGTGCAAGTTTGGTAACTCAGAACTCCAAGTGGCTGTTTTGTTATGCTTGGAAATCTTCCGAAGGCCCAAGTGCACACTTATTGATCTAGCTCTTGGTCACAACCCATGGTCGTGTGGGTTGGGGAACTGAGAGAAAGGGGTTAGTGCCCGAAAACTTAGCAGAGTAGAGCTCCAAAAGAAGAAATCTATGAGGATTCTTGGTTGAACGAGAATCACAGAGAATGAAAACTAAACGTTATCTTGAGTCAATTTTTTTTATGAATGTTGTGGGATTTGTTAAGGAATAATGGCCTGAAAAATACTGGTTGTCTGCATATTGTGTTTGAAGAAGTTTAACGAGTGCCAGAACCGAATAGAATTTCCATTGAGTGCAAAATAAATGGAAGAGACACAAAATGATTACAGTTCTGAGAATGAAGCTAAAGGGATGCATGTTCATTTGGGTGTTGAAGAGTCAAACTCCAATGGGCATGGAGAAGAGATAGATAAGGATGGACATATGATGAAAATCATTGAAAGATTGCAGAAAGATGCCCAAACTCACTGAGAAGATAGCATAAATCTCATGAAATCTAAGGAACAACAAGGAGAATTCAACTTAAAGTTGATGAAGAGTCTGGAGAGAATAGAAAAGAAGTTGGACAAGGAGAGAGACTCTAGAAAAATAGGGAGTCACTAGACTTCTGAAGGAATAATATCAAGGAGTGTTGGTAGACACCATCATCACTCTCAAGGTCGCTCCAAGAGGAGGGCACACAGTAGTTCAATCCCATCTCCTACCAGAAAGCACAAGAGATATTGAGTGGATGAATTGAAGGGAGAAATGAAAAATATTAAGCCTCCTACATTTTATGGAGAACATAAGAAGGAGGAAGATGCCGAGACATGGTTGCTTGGCATGAGGAAATATTTCCAATTGCAGAATTATTCCTCTCATGCAAAAGGAAGAATTGCGATGTATCAACTGAAAGGAAAATCATCCATGTGGTGGGATCAACTTGTCCAGGTGCAGCACATTAGAGAGAAAGATATCACTTGGAGAAAATTCAAGAGGTATTTCGAGAAGAAATACTTGACTAAAAGATATTATGATAGAAAGATGAAAGAGCTATTTGAACTCAAGATGGGAAGCATGACCATTGATGAATACGAATGAAGGTTTTTGGAATTACTGAAGTATGTTATGTTCATCAAGGATGAGACTGTCAAGATTCA
The DNA here is from genome assembly GCA_032191745.1 of Picea mariana. NCBI lineage: Eukaryota > Viridiplantae > Streptophyta > Pinopsida > Pinales > Pinaceae > Picea > Picea mariana. The sequence continues at coordinate 23,751 of JASDQU010107742.1, read as the reverse complement.
AAGGTATCTGAGTGGACTTCCACCTTCCATTGGGGACAAGATTTAGTATGATGACCCTAAGACTATGGGAGAAACGATAAGAAGAGCGAAATGTCCATATGAGAAGCAAGGAGAAAATATTGCTTTTTGGAAGTCTTGGGATGACCAGAAAAAATTTACGAAAGATTAGAGGTAGAAGGGAAACAAACCTCCCTTTTTCAGAAACAGTCCTCAAGGATAGACATCATTTAGAGAGCCGAGAATGGATGACATATGGGTACAAAGGCCAAGGAAGACACCCATTCAGTGTTGGGGTTGTCAGGGAAACCATAAGTACAAAAATTGCCCCCACAGAAATGACAAAAGTGATAAATTTCCACAATGTTCAGCAGGATGAAACAATGGAGGAAATGAGTAGTATAATTCCAAGGATCTACGCATCCCTAGACAATAAGTAAGTTGAATATCATTCGCACATGATTGAAGTGGAAGGTATGATCAATAACCATCCCTTCACTATTTTAATTGATTCAGGGGATAGCCATAATTATGTAGATCCTAGAGTGGTGGAAATTTTTCAATTGTCGAGAAGCAAACATGAAAAGTCTTGGTTAGTGCAGCTAGCTATAGGAACCAAGAGAAAATTCACTGATTTAGTTAAGTCATTTCTAGTGGACATGAATTGGCTGGGCACAAATGATGAATTGAATGTTCTGCCTTTAGGTTCTTATGACTGTCTAATTGGGATGGACTGGTTGGACTAGCACCATGCCATCTTGGATTGTCGTAACAAGGCATTCACTTTCCTGGATGAGGAAGGAAATCAGAGAACAGTCCAAGGAATTCCCAGATTTGTTACTATAAGAGAAATCTCAACAATGCAGTTGAAGAAGCACTACAGGAAAGGCTATCAATTATTTGCATCCCATGTGGAGGAAGCATCTAAGGATGAGGTATCAAATATTTGAGATCATGCGGTACTAAAGGAGTTTGAATATGTATTTCAAGAGGTACCTAGACTACACTCGAAGAAAGATATTGATTTCTCTGTAAACTTGATGCCTGGAGCAGCTCTAGTATCAAAAGCTTCTTATAGAATGAGTACACCAGAGCTGAAAGAACTATAATTGCAGCTTGAAGAGATTTTGAAGAAGGGTTATATACACCCAAGTGTGTCACCTTGGGGTGCCCCAGTCCTATTTGTGAAGAATAAGGATGGGACATTGGCATTGTTTATCGATTTCAGATAATTGAATAAAGTAACTGTAAAGAACAAATATCCTCTGTCGAGGATTGATGACCTCTTCGATCAGTTGAAGGATGCGAAGATATTTTCAAAGATAGATCTCAGGTCGGGATATCACCATGTAAGGATAAAGGATGAATACATCAGAAAGACCGCCTTCAGAACAAGGTATGGTCACTATGAATTCACAGTGGTGCCATTTCGGTTGTTAAATGCACCCGTTGGTTTTATGTGCCTAATGAATGGTGTATTTAGGGACTATCTAGACAAGTTTGTCATAGTCTTCCTGGATGATATTCTAGTGTATTCCAAGTCAGAGGAAGAGCATGAATGACATATGAGGATGGTGTTGCAGGTGCTAAGAGAGAACCAAATGTATGCCAACTTGAGTAAGTGCTCGTTTTATTAGGAGCAAATCCATTACTTGGGGCATATTATTTTGAAGGATGGGATAGTTGTAGATCCTGAGAAGATTGAGGCCATCAGAGAATGGTCAGCGCCAAAGAATGTGATGGAATTCAAATCCTTTATGGGTCTATTTGTTTATTACAGAAGGTTTATCACAGGGTTCTCGAGGATAGCTCACCCTATCACTTCCTTGCAAAGGAAGGAGAAGAAGTTTCAGTGGACAGAAGATTGTGAGAGAAGCTTCTAGCAATTGAAGCAATTGTTAAACAGTGCTCCAATCCTAAAGATTGTAGATCAAAATGTGGATTTCGTGGTTTGTATTGATGCATGCAAAGAAGGACTGGGAGGATTCCTCGGTCAGAATGAATTCATAATTTTTTATGAATCCAGAAATTTGAAAGATCACGAAAGGCACTATGCAACTCATGATTTAAAGTTGGCAACCATTGTTCACGCTCTAAATAAATGGAGGCATTACCTCATGAGAAGGAGGTTCGAACTAAGAACAAACCACAACGGTCTAAAATATTTGTTTGATCAGCCAACCTTGAACTCTAGACAGAGTAGGTGGTTGGAGTTTCTCTGTGAGTCCGATTTTGATATCAAGCATATCAAAAAGAAGGAGAATAAAGTGGTTGATTCACTCAGCAGGAGAGTGCATGAATTACATGCTACAGCCATTAGCATGTAACAAACTGATATTAAAAGCAGAATTTTGGAAGCTGCAAATGCAGATTTGCAGTACAGGGATTTGGTAGAAAAACTACAGCAAGTTGAGATGTCATAGAAAGTGGGAAATTATAAATTGGAAACCGATAGAACACTTATGTAAAAGAAAAGAATTTATGTACCTAATGTCTAGGACTTGAAACTTACGATTTTGAATGAAATGCATAATGTGCCTTATGCAGGGAACCCTGGATATCAAAAAACTATGGCAGTAGTCAAGAGCCGTTAATTTTGGCTAGGTATGAAGAAAGAGATTGCGGAATACATCACCAGATGTATGGAGTTCCAGAAGCTTAAAGCTGAGCACAGGCACCCAGCAGGGTTGCTGCAACCTTTACCCATTCCTGAGTGGAAGTGGGAAGTGGTGATAATGGATGTCATCATAGGATTTCCCAAAACAGGCAAGCAACATGATTCAATCATGGTGGTGGTGGACAAGCTTATGAAATATGCACATTTTATTCCACTAAAGACTACTCACAAGGCAGCTAACGTTGTTGATATTTTTATGAGGGAAATAGCACGATTGCACGGTATTCCCAAGTGTCTGACAGGGACCCAAAATTTACCTCCAAGTTCTGGAAGGGATTGGTCAAAGGTTTCATAATGAATCTAAACTTCAACATATCCTATCATCATGAGTCTGATGGGCAGACTAAGAGGGTGAACAAAATAATAGAAGACATGCTAAGGATGTATGTGATGGACAAACCATCGAAATGGGAAGACTACCTACATTTGGTATAATTCGCTTACAAAAATGGGTATCAAGAATATTTGAAGATGAGCCCATTTGAAGAACTTTATGGAAGAAAGTGCAATACTCCAGTAAGCTGGGATAATCCAGCTGATAGGGCAGTAATTAGGCCAGATTTGCTCAAGGAAATGGAAGAGAAAATGCTAAAAAATTAAGAAGAATTTAAAGGCTGCCCAAGACAGGCAGAAAATATATGCTGATAAAAACAGAACCCACAGAGAGTTTAAAGTGGGATATCATGTTTTCCTGAAAGTAAAAGCCAATAGAAGTTCCCTGAAGCTAGGAAACTGCGCCAAGTTGACAACCAGATTTTGTGGGCCATTTGAAATCCTAGAAAGGATTAAGCTAGTTGCATATATGCTTGCATTACCTGCATCCATGATTGTACATAATGTGTTTCATGTTTCATTACTTAAGAAATATATACCTAATGCTAATCATGTAATCGATTGGAATGTGATTCAGGTGGAGAAAGAAGGTGTCCTGCAAGTGCATCCTATGAGAATGTTGGACCGAACAAGAAAACAACTCTGGAATCGAGCCATAGGGTTTGTAAAGGTCCAGTGGACCTGGTACGGTCCTGAGGACGTGACTTGGGAGCATGAAGATGCTATGCGGGCATAATACCCACATCGTTTTGAATATTTTGAAAATGTTGTTGATGTTGTGTAAAGAGTTGCACTGAGGACAGTGCAAAAATAAGGGGAGGGGATTGTAATACCCCAAGGACATGCCCCAGTTATATTATGAATCATAATCATGTTTTGTAGGCTAGTGAGCCGAGTATTGATAAGTTGGTGGGATTATGTGTTTATTAGGTCGGAGAACCTAAGTGTTATAGGCTAGGAGCTTGTTTTGTATATGCAATTATGTAGAACATTAATAAAGATTAAACATCGTTGTGTGCAGACCGACCATGAAGAAAGAGTGATGGGGGACTAAGCTTCCACAAGGTGAGTAAGGGAAAGGGGGCTGAAAGGTTGGAAAGAGGGGCTAATATTAAGGGATTAAGTCCTTGAGAATAATAATTTATTATTATTCCAAAGTGGTGTGAAAGGTATATTTTTATCCCAAGTTCCTGGAAAAAGGGAATGCATACTTGATGGAGTGCATGCAACTCCATGGGCGACATGTGTTGGCCCAGAAAAATGCAATTTAACCCAAGAATTGAGCCGTGATGGAGGTTTGTCCTCCATTCTTGCGTCCGTTGTCTGAACCGTGTGGCCTTTGCATTTGATCTCTGCGTACCTCACACAGATCTGAAACCCGAAACCGTGAGGCCAACCTGTGATGTTTTCCTGAGAGGTCGATGCATCCTCTGACTGAACTGTTGAGTCTGTGTTCAACCTCTGCATGGATTCCTTGTCACGCACCCTGAAACCAGTGGCAAACCCATGGATTGATTCATGTCACTTTTCCATCTTGTGAGCCCAGCCTATCCACCCTTGCAGAGACGATTCCATACCCGAACTCTCTTTGGGTTGTTTCCTTCTATTTTTACTGAGTGGAATTGTGTTTTTGTTATCTACACCTTGTGGGAATTGGGCTGAAACTAGTTGAAGAAGAGCGTTGTCAGGACCGTGGTTGAAGAGGTGGGTTGTTAGGCCTATGAGCAGCTCTCTCTAGGTGAGAGAGTCTGTTGGGAAGTGGTTTTCTCCCAAAGAGAGTCACTCACCAACAATGGAACTCGAAGAATTCCTAATCCGACCTGTTTCTGAGACCCAGAGAGGGAGGTGAAGCACCGATGGACTGTTCTTGTGAAGGTGTATACTCTCGGGTGGAATAGACATGTGAGGAATGAGAGTCCATGAGTAGTGGGTGTAAGAAGGCTCCTGGAGAGAATCCTTCCGGTTGCTCTGTGCAGTTTTCCTGTAACCTCGGCCTAGTATAGGATTCGCTTGCCTTGGGTGGAGCTTAGTCCCAACTCGGGGGTGACTCACTGCTGAGCGTGATGAACAACGTGGTCTAAGGCTGGGAGGTTCGTGGAAGGTCTGCACATAGTTAGTGGATTTACTACAGTTTCAAAGATAAGTATCATTATGTGTTTAATTTCATTTAAAATGCATGTCTGTGATGCTTGTAATATTATCATGTATTCTGTTTCAAGTGGAATTATTGTTAATTCTAATTAATTTTGTGTGTTAACGGTAATTATGTGTTTAATCTGTGTTAAGTCATTTAACTTCATTTAAATGCATACTTTATAAGTGTTATTCCGCATAGTAGCGTTGCCTGAAAGTGGGGTTGATGATTGGGGACGTTACACATATAGTGGATTACCGGGTTACATAGTCAACAATCTAGGGAAACAATGCCCATAGATCCTCTACATCAAAAGAACTTCTCAGTGCTCACAGATTTTGTTAATGAATCTACAACATTCTTCAATGCGTTCACCTTCATCAAAAATACTTTCTTTTCTTCAACCATGTCTCTCACAAAGTGATATTGAACATCAATATGCTTTGTCTTTGAATGATAAGTCGGGTTCTTCGCTAGAAAAAAATGCACTATGACTGTCACAATATATCCTTACATCTTTCTGTACCAACCCAATACTTGAACACAATCTTTGTAACCATACTACTTCATTTCTTGCATGAGTGTCTTCCATGTATTCAACTTCTATAGTTGAAAGTGCCACTACAGATTGTCTTTTTCTCATCCAACTCATTACTCCTCTAAACATGTTAAACACATACATGCTTGTAGATATTCTATGATCCATATCTCCAACCCAGTCTGCATCCATAAATCCATGTATGTCCAACACTTTGTACAGTCCTGTTCTTCCTTGGTAGCACAATCCATATCTAGCAGTGCCACACAAATACCTAGAAACATCTTTACTGATGTCCAATTCTCCTTCTTTAGTTTTGACATATATCTTCTCAAAACTCCCATAGCATGTGCAATGCCCGGTCTAGTACATACCATTGCATACATCAAACTTCCAACTATACTCGTATATGGAACACGAGACATGTCCTCCTCCTCTTCCCGTGTCTTGGGACACTGATCCACATATAAGTTTACACCAACATGAATAGGGACCCTAATCAGTTTACATTCCTTCATATTAAACCTTTGCAATATTGTCTCCACATATTTTCTCTGGTTTAACCAGAGTTTCCTATTTTTTCGATCTCTTTTAATTTCCATGCCCAAAATAAAATTTGTAGCGCCAAGATTATTCATGTCAAATTCAAAGGACAACTGAGTTTTCACATCTTGGATAATCTCCTTGTTGTTTCCTATCGACAACATGTCATCCACATACAAGACCAAATAAATCAAATGATCACCAATTAATTTAAAATACACACATTGATCCTCGTTGCTTCTTGTGAATCCAAGTCCCAGCATATAAGTATCAAATTTTTGATACCACATCCTTGGTGATTGTTTTAAACCATACAGGGACGTTTTTAGCTTGCATACTAGATCCTTCTTTCCCTTCACAACAAAGATTTATGGTTTCTTCATATATATTTATTCATCCATATCCCCATGTAGGAATGTTATCTTCACATCCATTTGTTCTACTTCAAAATCAAACACAACAACAACTAATAACATAAATCTAATAGAATTTAACTTGGAAACATGAGAAAAAATATCACCGAAATCAATTCCCTCAACCTAGGAATAACCCTTTGCTACTAACCGAGCTTTATATTTCTCTACTTTGCCTTATGAATTCAACTTATTTTTAAATACCCATTTTCTTCCAATGGTATTTCTTCCAGTCAACAACTCCACTAAATCCCAAGCCTCATTCTTATCCAAGGTTGGCATTTCTTCATTCATGGCATTTTTCCAGAGTTTTCCATCCTTTGAATCCATTACCTCCCTAGTAGTTCTATGATCATCATCAGTAATAGACAAAGAAAAATTTGAATGGAAATTAGATGGAGTATACCTTTCCAGTTTCCTTCTTTCCCGAATTGATCTCCTCAATACTAGAGTATGAGGATATTCTTCTTCTGATTCTTGTTCTTTTGTAGAGTCCAATTCATCATCCTTTAAATCAAACTCTATTTTCTTTGGTTCTTCCTTATTTGGTAGGACATCCTGTTTGACAACATATTTTATTTTATCTAAGTACCACATCTCGTCTATACACAACCTTCTTAGTTTCTGGGTTCCAAAGCTTATAATCTTTAAGACCATCTTTATACCCAATAAAAATACACTTTTTAGCCTTCTTATCTAGCTTACTCTTATTTTCCTTTGGAACATGAACATAGACCTCACAGCCAAATACCTTGAGATGTGTGAGAGAAGGTTTCTTACTAGCCCAAACCTCTTGTGGAGTCTTGTCATCCAATGTTGACGAGGGTGATCTGTCGACCATGTAACATGTAGTACCCACTGCCTTTGCCAGAATTATTTCCCTAACCTAGCACCACTGAGCATGCACCTTGCTTTTTCCATCAATTTCTTGTTCATCCTTTCTACAACTTCATTCTGCTGAGGTGTATATGGAGTAGTCGTTTGCCTTGCTATACCACACTTCTTATATAATTCTTCAAATTCATTCCCGTAGAACTCTCCACCATTATTTTTCCTCAACACCTTAATTCTTTTCTCTGTTTGATTCTCAACAAGAGACTTAAACTCTTTAAACCTATAAAATACTTTAGATTTATTCTTGAGGAAATATATCCAAGTATTCCTTGAGAATTCATCTATAAATGAGACATAGTACACAAATTTTCCCAATTATGTAACCAACATATGTCCAAACACATCATTGTGAACTAGCTGTAAAATTCCTCCTACCCTTGTCGCACCAGAGGGGAATCTTACCCGATTCTACTTCCCATATACACAATGTTCACAAAAATCAAAATCCAGAGAGAAGTTAGAAATACCTTCAACCATACCTTTAACATGTAGTACTCGAAGACCCTTCTCTCTGATATGCCCCAGTCTTCGATGCCACATCATAACCTTTTCTCCAGAGACTATAGGAGTTTTTTCTTCTTCAACTCCAATATCAGGAACAATGGAACTATTACACCCATCACTAACAATGTTTCCTTGCAACTTATAAAGAGTTCCAAACTGAACTCCCTTTAGCAACACCATTTCTCCTCAAACCATCCTGTAGGTTTCCTTTTCAAATATTTCTTTTACCCCTGCATCATCCCTTTTTCTTACATAAATCAAATTTATGGCCAATCCTGGGATGTGCAAAACACCAAGTAGTGTTCTAATCCTTCCATATATTATCCTCAACTTGACTTTTCCTCATCCTATGATTTTGTTTGTCAATTCATCACCTAGGAAAACATTACCTCTATCATACCTTCCATATTCACAAAACCACTCCCTGTGGGGAGTCATATGAAAGGATGCACTTGATTCAACCAACCATGCCTCATTATCTACATGTGTGCTTGAAGAATCCATATACACATCCCTCCTTCTTCCTTTGATGTCTTTTCTTCTGTAGAAGGAGCTTCTTTTGATCCCTTGTTTTTCTCAACTTTAGATCTACATTGCTTCTTGTAGTGCACTTCTTTTCCACATATCCAATACACCTTTACAAAATTTCTGGGAGATTTAGATCTACCCTTAGACTTAGATCTCCCACTTGAGGACTTAGATATATTTTTTTCTTGGGAGCATCCTCTTGCAAATAATTCATTTGTGCTCTGTCCATCCATGTTCTTCTTTCTCATATCCTCTGACAACAAGGATGAGATCACTTCATCAAACTTTAAGGTAGTTGTATTACTACCTATGGCCACAACCAGACTATCCCACGAGTCTAGTAAGGAGAACAATAAATTGATACACTTATCTTTATCTGAAATTTTTATCTCAACAGACACTAACCGACTTACCACAGTATTGAAGGAATTCAAATGCTCTGCCACTGAGTCTCCATCTCTCATCCTCGGGTTATACAACTTCTTTCTCAGGGATAGTTTATTTACTAGGGACTTAGACTAATACAATTTCCCCAACTTATCCCATAAGTCCTTGGTTGTAACTTCCTCTGAAACATTCAATAATACTGAATATGCAAGACACAGACGGATTGTTCTCTTCACCTTCTGATCCAACTTTTTCCAGTCATCTGTTGAAGTTCCTGTAAGTGCAGTACCTGGATCCACCATGATCCATTGATCTCTATCCACCAACAGATCATCCACATCCCAAAATGTTTCCCATTAAACTTCTCTATCTCGGTTTTTTAATTGCTCACCATTTCTCTTCACCTGAAGAATCAATATCATAGATCTCTCACTGTAACAAGGCTTATCACGGTCCCAAGCCAAACCCTTGACCACAAAGGAATCCCCCTGAAGCCAATAATTGCTCTGATACAAAATGTAGATTTTAACCTTGTACAACTATTTAATGCAAATAGATTTTCAATAAAAGAACAAAAACTATACAATGGAAAATACACACATTACATAGATATTTTTCCCCCTGGAAACCCAAACATAGAAAAATAACATATTTTGTATTCATTCATATCATACATTGTTTACAATACAATTTACATAGAGGAGCCAACGACATCCAAAACCCTGACCCAATGACCTGGATTAGTCAACAACCCTAATTCCTTAACTGAAAATAGAAAACCATTGGAAAAAAAAAACCATGTGCTGAAAAAACGCCCAACAATGGACACAAAAAAAGAGGCAAAAAAGAGACATGTTTCCCGAGGGAAAGAATATAACACACTTGAGCTAGTCATGCAAAGAATATAACACATACCCAATAGTTTTCTCCATGCCACAATGTCTTAAACCGCCACTATGTAACTCTCTAATGAGGTTCAACTGTATTGAACTATGTGGAACACATAACTATTGGTTCTTGAACAAGAATCCTTCTTGAATGTGGTACTCTAAGAATGGTGTTCGATCCATACTCCATGGTTTTCTGCATGCCTTCCAATCCTCTGCAAAATATGCATCCTCTTCATACAACCCTATCACATATTCCAAACTTACCACTACAACTAACATAGTGTTTAACAATATTGTTCTCTGACTCAATGCATCACCAACCTTGTTTGAATTCCCTAACCCATGTTTCAAAACAAATGTATAACTTTGTAAAAATCCTACCCATTTAGAATGTTTCTGATTCAATTGACCCTGGATATTAATGTATTACAATGCCTTGTGGTCAGTAAACAAAACAAACTCCTTTGGAAGCAAGTAATGCTGCCACTTTTTCAGGGCCTGGATGATAGCATACAATTCTTGATCATAAACATAGTATTTCTTTATTGTGTCATTCAAGTTTTCACTGAAAAGGGTTATTGGTCTACCTTCTTGGCTCAGAATTACTCCAATCGCTATCCCACTTGCATCATAGTCTACTTGAAATACCTTATTGAAATCTGGAAGTGCCAATATTGGTTGTTCTCCCACCTTTTTTTTCAAATATTCAAATGACTTTGTTGTTGTTGTTGTCCATTAAAATGTTCCTTTCTTTATGCATTTAGTAAGAGGCGCACAAATTTGACTAAAAATTCAAATGAGCTTCCTATTGAAACTCACCATTCCATGGAAACTTTGCACGCCAAGACTCAAAAGTGCATTTAGATGTTTGCCAGTCCAATATTTCTTTTACCTTCTCAGGATCCATATTTAAACCTTCTTTGGAAACCAAAAAACCCAAGTATACAAGATCCTTTTGTAAAAACATAGACTTCTTCAGATTTATTAGCAATGGCTCTTGTTTCAATCATTGTAACACCTTCTTCACATGCTCCATATGTCCCTCTTTGCTCCTACTGAAAATCATAATGTCATCTAAATATATGACAACAAATTTTCCCAAAAATGGTTTCATAACTTCGTTCGTCAACCTCATGAACGTGGTAGGTGCATTAGTTAAATCAAATGGCATAACTAACCATTGGAACAACCCATATTTTATCTTGAACACTATCTTCCATTCATCACCTTTCCTTATCCATATTTGATAATAACCACTCTTCAAATCACTCTTCGTGAAATACTCAACACCACTCAAACAGTCCATGAGATCATCCATTCTCAGTAAAGAAAACATGTACTTAAGGGTAATTTTATTAATATCTCGTGAATATGTACACATCCACCACTCACCATTCTTTTTCAGTGTCAAAAGTAATGGTACTGCACAAGGAATCAAACTTTCTCAAATTAACCCTCTGTGAAGTAACTCATGTAATTGTGTATTTACCTCTTCACTCTCTGTTGAAGTCATTCGGTAAGGTTCTTTATTTGGAAAACTTGACCTTGGTATCAGGTTGATCTGGTGTGATATGCTTCTCAATGGAGGTAACCTTGCTGGTAAATCATCTGCTACAATTTCCTTAAATTCTTTCAATAAGTGTTGAATCTCGGATGATATAAAATCCCTCTTCTTCGCCTCATGAATCCTTTTTCGCATTATAGCCAAACAACAACCACTATATTTATGCTCTATTAGAAAATACTTAGCAAAACATAACATGATTTGACTGTTGTTTCTATGCATATTCTTGTTTTTACCATTGTTCATAACTTCGTTGTTATTGTTTTCCATCCCCTTGTTGTTTTTATTGTCCATATTCTTTTATGACATTGGTACCAACTTATAACACTAACCATCCTTGAAAAATTCATATGAATTCTCTCTAGCATCATGGAATACCTTTCTGTCAAACATCCATGGTCTCCTAAGTAATACATGACATGCATTCGTCTCTATCATGTCGCCCAAAACTTGTTCGTTGAAAATTCCAATATGGAAACTCAATAAACATTTTTCGGTCATGGTCACATGTTATCCCTTTTGCAACCATGAAACTTGGTATGGATTGGGATGTGGAATTCCTTTCAACTTTAATTTCCCCATTACTTTAGTGGATACCAAATTTTTTGTACTCTCGCCATCTATGACCAAATGAAAACACTTATCGTGAATTTTACATTTAGTCTTGAACACTCTCTTTCTTTGTTCAAGTTTTGTTGCTTACTTTGTCTCAGGCTTGAGTAATACTCTTTTCAACTAATGTTTTCTCATTGTTCTTGTTGGAATACTTCCACATCCCCACTGGTAGTTGCTGCCTCATCTTCTTGGGTGACTTGCGTCCTAACTTCATTTCTTCTTGATGCGTTCTACCTCTCTGGACATTCTAATGCTTTGTGACCCTTTACTCCACAATTATAACATGTAAATACATACTTACAACAGCCAAAACCTCTCTCTATGCTAACACTTGTTCCTCCTCTTGTATGTTTACTGTTGGTCGCCTCATCCTCCTTCTCATTTTCCTTATTATCACTTTTTCTTCCTCTGCCTCTAGCTCCTTTTCCCCAGAACTTTTGTCGTATGCTTATGTCAATCTTTTCTTCCACCTTCAACGCAAACTGGTATGCTTCGTCTACATTTCGAAAGTAATGTGTACTCATCTCATCCTGAATCTGGTACTTCAGTCCATTTACTTATCTTTCCACTCTCTGATACTATGGTTCTTTCATCCCTGACCTGAGTGATAACTTGAAGAACTCTTCCATATACTCACGCACAAATGTCTCTTTCTTCCTAAGATTTTGTACTTGTTTACACAAGTTTTGTTGGTAGTCAACATGTAAAAATTTCTCTTTGATCTTACTAACCATCTTCTTCCAAGTTTTAATCTTCTCTAATCTGTTATCTACTTTGTTTTTCATATGCATATCCCACCAAAGTGAAACATGTCCTTTCAACTTTGTAATAGTAAAATGAACACGATTTGGATCTTGAACATTCTCATACTCAAAGTATCTTTTGAGCTTGCCTATCCAATCTATAAGAGTTTTAGCCTTCAAACTACCATCATATCATGAAACTTCAACTCTCGGCTACCTTTGTTACTCAAGAAGAATATCAAACGCATTGTTGGGTCTCCTTCAACATTTTTTTCAAATTCAATCTCTTCTTCAGATTCAAAATCTAACTCAGCTTCTCCATTTCTTCTATTCTCCAACTCTTATATTCTTCTTCTTAATTCTTCGAGTTCCCTATTTATTGCACCTCCTCGTGTTGCGCTTTCTCTTCACGGTGGCATCCATACAAGTTGTATTACAACCCTCACTTGGACCAACATTCACAGGCCTTACCTTTGGGCATTGGACTCTCACAAATTAGGAACTTGAACCTGCTCTGATACCACTTGATGCAACTCACAAACCTTGAGAAATTCTAACACCTACAGGACTATGCTCTACCTTCAAAATGAAAAACAAAACTTATATTCAAACACATGACCAAAAATTCATTTATTGTTGTTAAGACTGAAATAAAAGAATTTTAATTACAACCACAAGAACACAAATATGTTGTGAATCCTTGCTTTTATTATTTATTTTAGAACGCCCCTTATTATAATGTAATCGAGAAGTACATATTTTCTCACCAGACTAGAAATGATTTACTGTTTTTTTCTTCTACATACTATACCATCTCTTCTTGATCTCATTCTTGGTGGCTGTGTCAGTCACTTCAAATCAAACTGAGGGAAACCTTCCTTTCTTCTAACTCGAATCAACCCTGACATCTTCCTTCCCCTTCTTTTTATGTCATTTTTTTCAGTTGGTTTGTTTCCCTTTCTGTTGGGAAGATGAATAGTCATGATTGTTTTTTGCTTAGATGTTTTCCAATTCAGTTTCATTTCCTCTTTCTTCACCAATGATTTCCACTTGGCACTTATTCTTCATGAGTTGCATGGACTAAATTTAAAATCATCACGTTGAGTAGCAGCATAAAAATCCCATCACAAATCCTATAGTGTGGAGTCGTAGCATAGGATTTGCAGCGAGTTGCAACACCAATTATATAGCGTGGAGTCGCAACATAAGAGTTACAAAGAGTTGCAGCGCTAATCATGCAACGTGGAGTTGCAACGAGTTGCAACACCAATCCTATAGCATGAAGTTGCAGCAGAGGAGTTGCAACACTGTCAATTATAACAAGGAGTAATAGCATGAGCTTTCGTAGAGTTGCATCCATCCTTATTCATCCTAAATTAACTTGTACAAAATTGAAATGTTTTTGGGTGATGCAGATTGCCCAGAACCAAAGATGCTCCTGCATCATAAATAAAGGAAAATAAGACTTGGGTTTTGTAGCTAGCATGCTAGACTACAAAACTTTGTTCATAGTTTCCTTATAGAATCCATGATATAAATTTCACATGCATTTTGGTAAATCCTCACAAAAGTTTGGACACGATGTAAAAATAAGATAAAATTTGAGTATGTTTGCACAAAAGTAAGTTTTAAGGATTGAATTGAAAACTGAGAAATGTAGAAAGTTGAGTAATGACAAAATACAAATTCTACAATTTAAATCACCCAAATTGACCAAGAATTGAATCCTAGATGTGCATTTTAGTGAAGCAAGAAAATTTCAATTAAATTCAACCAAAATGCAAAAGTTGTTGACTTGATAAATTTAGTACAGGAAATGGAGGTGAATAAGAAAATTATGATATATGGATTTTTTAGCGGGGTGAAAATATATCAACATCAAATTTTACTTTCATAAAAGGACACCTATATTATTTTTAGTGTGCATTTTTCTAAGCCCTCTCATGCATATTTGTACCCTATTTTTGGCAACGAACTTGGAATTTTAGCAATTTAATGCAAATTTGCATTAAAGCATGAATTTTAAGCATAAGGGATCGAAAGTTGAGTGTGTTGGAGCATATCACGTGACAATGTAGACTTGATTTATAAATGGAGTACATTTAATAGGGTATTTTGCGTAAATTTTCAATAAATTATAACGTAGTGAAATATCTCTTGTCCTTTGAATTTGAATAATTGGGTAGTTTGAAGGACAAAAGAAAAAGATCACAAACATAAATATGAAGTTTTAAATAAACAAAAGGCCTTTTCTTCTCCTTTGTTTTATTTTATGTAGTGGGATGGCTATGTGATCTAGAGACTCGTGCATATGCTCTATAAATGTAATGAGGCTCGAGAGAATTGTCCATTGATTTAATAAATTTTGTAGAGACTATGGTTGGATGTCTTTGGTATAATTTTTGTCCATTGATTTAATAAATTTTGTAGAGACTATGGTTGGATGTCTTTGGTATAATTTTTTTGTCATAGTAGACTATGTATGTGGAGTTCTTGTTTAAGTTAATGCATTTACATTTTTTTGGTACGTTGTGAGTGCTTTTGTTATGTGACACTACATCAATAGAAAAGGGAACTTTCCTTACATAAAATTAAATAAGTGTGGAATCGAAGTTAAAGTAGAAGAGATATTAATTGTGGACCAATGAAATGTTACCGGATAGTGAGGGTGTTGTCCTCTACACAAACTCTACAATATATCCTCACCTATGTAGGTTGACAAAGTATTTTTATTCCTCAAATCTTAAAGTAAAATTCATTGTGCTCTATAATGATTTTCAAGTCTAAATGGATGGGGGGTTATTTTCTTCAATATTTTGGTGTGCACAAGTCCTTTCCTCGGACCTAACTTTGTTTTTAATTATGTTTAATAAGATTAAGGCACTTGAATCATGGGTCATTTCTTCCTCGAACCCAACATTCGATTAATTTTTTTCTATAATAATTCAAAAATTCAAGTCCATAGATTCATTTGTATTTAAGGTGATTAAGTGCAAAGTCTAATTATAAAAGGGATAAGAAGATGAATTTGGATAAGTATGTATACAGTCTAGAAAAGGGATTAAGTTTGATTGTTTAAAGGCCAAGAATTCAATAATTAGGATAAATCATAATTATTTGTTTAATTGAATCATTAATTGATGTGATTATTGACCCAAGGGGTAGTACACATCAAGAGATTTCCATCAATCTAAATAAGTGTATAAAGGAAGTCCATATGAAGAAGTTATGGACTTCAAAAATTGACCTATGCATACCACCTCAATACTCAATGAGCCATGCCAATTCCCATAACTTATACATGTGGAGCTAGCCATGGATGGAATGTCAAGGATATTCAGAAAGATTTGAAATAGGTCAACATGTACTAATGTGTGTGTGTGTGTGTGTGTGTGTGTGTGTGTGTGTGTGTGTGCATCCAAAGATATTATATTAATAAATCTCATGATTCGTGCACATATAAGTGGATTAAATACCACCCCCAATGTCCTTTAAATTATATAAGTTCCAAGGGTTATCTCAATCGGTTGGATAATCTACCAAAAAAATGTTCCAATTGGGAGGTCATATGCTCCAATCTGATCTAGTCCCTCAGTGTTACCAATTGCTCTTGTAGTTGATGATTGACATTGTTTTCTATCTAGATATTTTAAGTAGGAGGGAATCTCGTAAAGTTTTCATTTGAAAAAATATATGTTTCCATAGACATGTGCATTCTAAAGCCCAGTATGGGGTGGATGCATCTTGTCCATGTGTGTGTAACACCTTCTTTGGAGAGTGAATAAATTCCATTTAATCTAAAGTTGCTAAGTAATTATAATAGTTGGCTATGTTATAAACAATTTTAATTAAAAAGGCACCCAATGGTTAATTTAGTCAAGGTTGATACCTTTGATCATATTTGACCAAGTATACAAGCATCTATATAAAAGAGTGAAGAGACAAAACATGGAACACACATTTGTGTAGTGTATAGTTGAGTAGAGGTAGATACAATCTAGGTAGTTTTCTAAATACAAACAATGAAATTCTTCCTTATCACTTTGTGATAAAAAATCTAGGTAAATGCATGAAAAATGACATAAGATCAAGACAAGTAAATGAAATTCTTTCTCATCAATTTGTGATAAAAAAAATCTAGGTAAATGCATGAAAAATGACATAACATCAAGACAAGTAAATATAGGGGCAAATAAATGAGATTATATTACAAGTAAAAGATATTACATTAATGGAATATACTTCCATATGAATGAGATGGCTCCAAATTCCTTTTCCTTGGGTTCATTCCTCTTAAGGCTCTCTCTAGTGCGATTTTATATAATCATATTAATTGAGGATTCATTTTCTAACTGCTTTAGTGGTTGGTGTTTGGCTACTACTATACAAATATGGTTAGTATGCTCTTTTCAAATGTTCTAGGATTTGTTTCATCCAATAGCTCATTTTCTAATCTATTGTACTCCATCACTCTATTACGTAAAGTTTCCCCCTATCCCCTTACCTATATGTTGTAACCCATGATGCATTAGGTTACATGTTTGAGACAACTAATGCATAAGGTTTTACTCATGGTGTTAATATCCCAATTGAAAATGAGCTTATTAAGAGTCTCTTTGTAGATAGTTCTCTACATTTAGTATGTATTTATTAAATATCTATGGAATCCACACTTGCTTGCTTAGATATTTGTTGTGTTGCTTCAAGGATTGTTGTTATTAATCATAGAGTTGCATTTTCATTCACTAGCATTGATCCAATTCTTTGGATTGGATTCCCAAGGCTTGGAAGCATATTCACCTAGGGAAATTGTGGGATATCTTGTTATTCAATTTGGCATTGGGTTAACCACATCTTCTATGTGAGAGTGTTGTTGGAGAGATAAACTAGGTTGAACTATTGAAAGCCCTCTTATTTGTTTATAAAATCATAATTATTTTTAAGAAGTTGTAGGCTAGTCACATTTCCTATGTGTCTTGTAGGGTTCCCAATAAAACTTATTTTGAAAGATTAAAGAGAATTTTGAGGTCCTTTTTATTGGAAAAATATGGTGGTGAGAGGGTGCTTCCCTTGATGACTTGGCATGTTTTCACTCTCCTGAAACCAAAGGGTGGTTTGGTGTTGATTGATGTTTTTACATAAGAAAAAATTCTAGAAGCTAAATAGATTGTTTGGTGCATTGATGGCAATGTTGATAGAATTCTCTTATAATTAATAGGTTGATGTTGGAAAAACACGTTTGTGGGCTCCAGGGGAGCTTTGATTTATTTTCCATCATTTGAACCCCTCATAGGTTCAAAATTCAAGGATATTTCATCTTGAAAAGTATATGGGAGGCATGGATAAAAGTAACCAAATAGTTTTATTGGATGTTTTGGGTAATAGAAGAGGATGGGTTCTTTTGTTTTTCCAAATCTTTCCCAATCTAGGGGTGGGGGATTGAATATCAATGTTTGAAATAATTTTGCAACTTGAGACAAAGATTTTCTAAAAATGAAATACTCCTTTGAAGGGTTCTTTGGGATCTAGAGAATAGGGCACGGATTAAATGGATGACTTTATCTCAAGATAAATCTTTTTTATTTATCGATTGTGTTGTTATTAGAGAGATTTAGAGCCTTCTTTAGTAGAAGAGATTTTGAGGATGATTAATATATTACAAGACTACCATAAGGCCAATGATAAGTTGATCACTGAATATAGAAATAATAACGTATACCTTCTTATGTTAGTTTGAAGATGACACATTGATGCTTTTATTGAATCTATGATGATCTACTTCAATGCTAAATTTTAGATGGATTACTGTATTGAATTTATTGGGACAAAGGACCCCCTTCGTGCAACAATTTGACTCTTAAAGTTTACAGAGGTGTACATACTCTACCTCCCTCTAGATTTGAATTTATAACCTCCTAGGAGGAAACACATGTTCTTAACTATTAGGCCCACTCAAAATCTCTAATCACTATTACCACACATTCATATTAATATGGCATAAATGTGTTAAGAAATTCAATCTTACAATTTTTAGAGATAGTGACATTTCTACGACTTTGATTAAATGAACTACGATGAAATGTTACAAAATTATATAAAATTTCAAGAAATAAGTATTTTGTTTTATCATATAATTATGTGGTAATTTGAGGCCCATAATATGTGATATTGGGCTTCAAATTTCCATGGGCACCTTTTTTTTTTAAGGGAGTATGTTTTTAATATTGGGGAAAAGGAAGTATTGTTTAACATGGAATATTAGATTGCATGATTTAAAATTTAAGTAAGAGCATGGATATTACATACATGGGAAAATGTATTTTAAGTTAAAAATGAAATGTTGCTGGAATTTTATAGGTGCAATAGGTTAATTGTTTGTAGAAGAAGTATGTTATATTATGTGTTGATGGAATTTCATGGGTTCAACAGGTTAAATGTGTGTAGAAAAAGTATGGTATATTATGTGGGTTTGATGAAAAGGAAAACATTGTTTAAAATATTTGAATTATTAATTGTGTAATGTAAATTTTATTCATAATGAACCAACTCGTGTGCTATGAAACCTAAGCTAAAAC
>JASDQU010107741.1:81321-92587 GCA_032191745.1 Picea mariana | reverse complement strand
TCTTCCTTCCTCTCTCTCTCACCCGCTCTCTCTCTCTCCCTCTCTCTCTCTCTATATATATATATCCCTCTCTCTCCTTCTCCCTCTGCCTCTTTCCCTCACTCTCTCTTACCCCCTCTCTCTCCCTCTATATTTTCCCCATTATCCTCTTTCTCTCTTTCTCTCTTCCCCTCTCACCCACCCTCTCTATCTCCCCAATCCACCTCTCCCTATTTCCCCCTCTCTCCACCTCTAGCTACCTCTACCCATCTTCCCACTTCTCTCTCTCACTCTCTCTATCTCCCTCCCGCCCTCTCTCTCTCTCTTCTAGACACCCATCTCTCTTTCTCTCTCCATATCTCTCACCCACTCTCTCTTTATCCCTCTCTCCCTATCCCTCTTTACCTTTCCCCCTCTTCCCACCCACCTTTCTCTCTCTCTCCCTCCCTCACTTTCACTCCCCTCCACCTCTCCCTCTCTCCCGCCCTCTATCCCCCCCTTCTCTATCTCTCCCCTGACCCCTCTCTCTTTCTCTCTCCCTCTCTCACCCCAAGGATGAATGCCCATACTTTACACAATACTTAGAATCTAGAGCACCAAACCCACTACTAGGTGGAAGATACTATGATATATGAAAGAAGTGGGGACATAAACCCCATGACTACCATATACTACAAAAATATCAGCATACCACAAGAATCTTATTCTGTAGCTTTCGAAAATCAATGGGCCATGAAGACAGAGATTGTCATGCATTTGATATAATGAGGGAGTGCACGATAGACATGTACAATATTTAGGAGGAGAATGTTTCGATATAAGGAGGAGGGAAATATAATACTCCAATAGGATTCAGTTAAGGAAACCAACGATGATTTGGTAGGGGGAAAGGAGGAAGAGGGCCCATAGTATGTTTTAATTCTAACCAACCAAGAAAATTAGAAAGTGATTTCCCAAATCCCTGCACAACATGTACTTATTGTCGAGTGTTAGAACATGCAACATAGGATTGTCCACAATTGATGGAAAAATGGCAAGCCAGAGGGAATCAGAACCAGAACCTAAATATTCAAAATATATCGACCGAAATACGAGACAAATTAATGAAAGGAGAAGTCCTTACACATAGAGGAACCAAAACAGGGACGGATGCAACCAACAAAAATAAATCAATGGAGAAGTGGGTAAAGAAATCAAAAGCACCTAATTTGAACCACAATAAGAGAAAGAGACCTACAAATAAGAAAGGAAATAACCCATGCAATAAGACTAGATAGAGTCCACATCAGCTACACCACCTATGGGGGGTATGCATCCCACTCAGGACCAAATCATGACCAAGGAATCACTAGAGAAGGTAAATACCTAAGGAAATTTTTTGCAAAGTTTCCTTGAACTATTCTAAGATGGAAAGGAATTGCATACATTATTCTCTATGATTGATCACTTTTGTACAAGAAAAAGAGGGATAATGACCAACATAGGCCCTATAGCTCAAATCCACAACATATTCACAACTAGTCAAGACACGTATATTTAATATTGGAACAGAAGAAAATACAAAGTTGGCGTAGATAGGAGACTACTGGATGATGAAACCGTTGAAAAAATAGTCGAATTACTACGTGAGTATTATGAATTATTCCCGAGCAATTTATCATAAATGAAAGGGATAGTTGGTGAGATAGGAGAAATGAGAATTCATGTTAATCATGATGCTAAACTAGAATAACAGAGACCATGTGAAGATAGAATGAAAATGGAAACTGCGCATGTAGGGGAAACTGCACCAACCAATGAAACTCGACACAAAAAAGGTCAAGGAGGTTGTAGTTGAGACACCCTATGGCGTAATGTGATAACTATCAAGCAAAAATAAGAAGGTAACAATAGTTACATATTATTAAGGACAATCCCCATGATGGAATAGGATAGGGAAGGCCCAACTGATAATGTAGGCCCATAAGAAAAGGAGACAGAATAAGGAAAAAGGATAGAATAAAGAGACTACCTACACAATAGGATAGAAGAAATAGACTACCTACACAAAAGGAGAGAAGAAATCAAATACCTATGCAAGGAAGGATGAACAACGCAATAAAAAAAAGGAGAGATATATCATCATGACATGGCATCATAAGTTAAGAGGACGACATGTTTCCATAAATGGAAAATTCACGCAAAAAGTCGATGGAACTAGCATAAATTAAAAGAACACATAATGACCTCGTACGACAAAGGAAACAAGGACAATCAATATCATTAACAAGAAATAAATGTACTATCCAGAGCATGGCAAAACCACTATTATGGTGGTTCACTATCAGTGAAGGAGCACAAAAAAAATTACGCACTTGGCATAATCATGCCACAACATGTCAAACCATTTGTAGGTATGACAACCTCTATGAGTAGTACAACTCAATAAGACTACATATTAGCATGTGAAGGCCAAGACTACAACTAGAAGCTATTAAAAAGGAGAAAATTGACTAAAGGGGCCAACAACCCTTGAGATATGAGAATGATCAGAGATTACCCACTAAGATCAAAGGTGGTAACAAAAAAATTTTGCAGAGAGTGATGGAATCATAAACAATTAGGAAGACATGTACCAAACAAGGATAATTATCAAGTGAAGGTTCATCTATGGTGCATTTTTCAAGAAAAAAATCTGAGCGAATGGAAGGACAACATTGGGGGAAATGAAAAAAAAGAAACGAATATATGCACACATTTTATAGGGTGACCAAAGACAAAAAATAGTAGAGAGAATGACAAAAGTAAGGCCTGGTAGGAAGGAATAAAACAAGTAAACCTAACATGCATGAGAAATCACAGACGTGTATAAAATCACTCATTGAAAGTGCCTCTAGGGATGCACTTTTAAGAAAATGACCTCAAAGTCCAGGAAGGATATCATGAAGTTTTTCACAACCAAGGGGAGGCCCTACTTGAAAATTAACAAGGTGGCATGAAGTAGGAGCATTCGAAGGATGCCAAACATGAGGTTTTTTTTATTGGAAGAGGGGCTTAGTGGATTGTGTACTAAGATTATATCGAAGGAAGAGTAATGGAATAGTAGACTGCATAGTCCGGCATGGATAATACCATTAAGAATATAAAAGGGATTTAACCAAAGGTTAACAGTAATGACAAGTCATAAATCCGCAGTCGGGCCATAAATGACAACATACAACGAAAATCAAGACACATTTGCAGGACAGGATGGGATTTAGGGGACATATTCAGTAAGAGAAACTGCATTAATACAATTGTATGGCTTAATAATGGTAGACTAGGAACAACAATTAAGGTCGCATGAGACATGCCCAATTAGAACGAAGGCATCAGACCCACATCAAGTCAAGGAAGAGACAATATTGTTTCATGCAAGCAGGAGCAGACAAAGAAGCAAACCAGAATGACTAGGAGAAAAGAGATAACATAACTGGATCTAAATTATAAGTTCCACAAGGAAGGACCCCACAAATATTAGAACCGATCATATATAAGGAATGACACCACCGAAATTGGGAGGGCCATCGACAACAACAAGGAAACCAATGGAAATACGAGAGGTTGAAGAAGTGGTTAGAGTCTCGACTGCAACACCAGATGAAAAATTTCATAAATATTATCTACCACCATGAAGGAGTGATGCACCACATGTATAACTTCAATCCAATGAGAATTATCCATTGTTGATGACACCAGTTACAGATGGTGTGAGTAGCGACAAAGAGTTACTGGGAAAAAATGCCAACCTAAAGCATATGGACCAAGGCATTACAGATGCACAAAAGTTCCAAAAGTTGGTAAGGGACTAGTACATATGCACCATGATAGTCAAATAAATAGGATAACTTGTACTTGAGCCATAGGAATGGGCATCGAGACTAGAAAGGGAAGGAATATTAAATGTTCCAGACATCCCACATTTTGGGTGAAGTACATAAATCAATACATGTGTGAAGATGTTTCTCAGTACTTCTCACGACGATAAACTCTAGGTCGACCCACCAATAGATATTATCACCTCTTTGATTGCAAAAATCACAGGACTACCCCAAAAAGGAGATTATGCAAGAAATTTATTCTCCAAGGTGGGAGAACAAGAAGTTTTAGAGGAAATGAAAGAAAATATCATAATAGTAAGGGAAAAGAGGGGATTGGATGTCTAACATATCAGTAATAAAAAGGTAAGGTTTGCAACAAAGTTACTGGCATGCAAACTAATGCGCAAATACTGCAGAGATGAGGTACCAACCAAATTAATTGCCACCATAGAGAAATGTGGAGAAGGGATCTAGATGAAGTAGGCCAATTTTCTTAGAAACCAATTATTACAAGATTGCACAGAGGCCCACGAAAAGGGCACCGATTTCCATTATGCATGGTTTTTAATACTAGTTTCACTAGTCAATTGGCAAGAACCAAGATATTACTAGTCCATAAACACATCAGGTAGTCACACCTTAGCTCGTAGGTATACCAACTTATGGAATACAACACCAAAGAGGAGACAAATCAAAATGAGCAAGTTATTATATACCTACTTAGACTACATCATGTGGATAGTGAAACACAGACCACACATTCCATCATACATAGTAACAACATATGAAGGCATCGTGCGGTTTAGAGCCGACATGCACCATATGTATGTACAAGCTGCTAGGGACCCAACACAACAATGGACGCAAATGAGATATAGGGTGATAGTAGAGGAAGTGGGCTTAAAACTCACCAGTGGGTACATGGAGATGGAAAAGGGTACCCAAGGCCAGTGTAAGACCCAGGGGGAGGAGAGAAAGAACCTAGAATATAGGGCATACCCATGAGACAAAGATGAGGAATGAGAGAACAATTTTGAAGAGCTAGGGGATACACAAGGAAACAATCCACCAAAAGGAACAAGAACATGCGTGAAAAGAAATAACACAAGAGAAACAAAAGCAGGGAGAGTACACAAGAAAACTAAGGAACACATACCACCACCTTCCTTATATATATTAACCGAAGGATATATGGAAAGAATTGGCCAACAAATGGAAAAAAATGTAGAATATATTTGGGACAAACAAACTAAGAAGAAATAAGAAGACTAGAAAGAGATGCAAGATTAGTTGGTAACACTCCAAAAAATGATGGATGCAGAATTTAGTAGGTCATAAGAAGGGATAATCAAGGAATTTAGCAGGAAACAAGAAGGAATACAAGAACAAATAGGGGTAATACAAAATATTTTGGAGACAATTAAATTAACACCTAAGCACAGACTAGGCACGGGCAAAGAAAGTCCAAAATAATTCATACAAACTGCAGAGTTGGTTTAGGAAATAACACCACATAGAGTAATCAAAGTGATAGTAGGGATATTTGGGCTACCCAACCCCGAAATTCAAGAACAATTATAGGGACTCAATCACATGGACTTAGTCATATTCCAGATGAGTACAGAACTAATACATATATTACATACATCGATTATGAAATAATTATTCCTTCGTGCATATACTACAAACAGAAAAATAGAAAAGGTGGAGGGAAAGAAAGGGGAATTGCAGAAACAATACAATACGGTGCTACATGACAAGTCCACTATAGAACTATGAGTGAAACTCATAGAAAAAGAAAAAAAGAAAAGAAGACAGTGAGGCAGAGGAAGCTAAGAGGGAGAAGTTGGAAGCCAAAGAGGATGAAAATGAATCAACACAAGGAAATATCGAAGAAAAAGAGAAATTCGAGAAAGAAGAGTAGGAAAATAATGAAGAATAGGAAAAGGTCAAAGAAATAACGAAGGAAAACAAAGAAGACAAGTAATTAGCACAAAAAGTTCAAGCAGTGGTACAACAATTATATAAGGAAGTACAAGAAATAAAAATGGTGGTCGAAGCCATAATAGAAAAACAAGTTAGAAATATTATTGAGGTCATTAAAGGAATTCAAAGGAAGGACACAAAGATAGAGTCAAATGCAACATGGGGGTCACCACCAGAAGAAATAGCACAAAGGGAAAGAACAACAGAGACAATGATGGCGCATATTAGAATATTAGAACGTGAGTATGAGAAGAAGGAATTTTCATGTTTATAGAGATAACAAACACCCCAGATATGAAATATCTACACGAGAAAATAAGGTTTGCGTAGGAAAAATATATTCAGGCCAGAGAGCTTGCAAATACCCTCCCACCAATAGAAAGGATGATGACATTGTTGACTAATAGGAAACTACATATTGCAGTGGAAAAAGTGAAAGAATAACAATATAATATTGCATAGGAGTTGTGACCATGATAGGATGAGGCACTTAGTGTATTGGAGGAACTAGCTACCACACAAACTAACACGACACTATAAACGCAAGAAACCAAGGCCAAATTAAATATCTTGAGAGTGAAAACAATGAAAGAAATTGTGAACAAGGATGTTGAAGTCACAAAATAAATATAGACAACAAAAGAGAGCCTCCATAAATTCATTGAAGTATGGAAGAGCATGACAAAATAGACCTAAGTGGCTCAGGATGAACCACAAGTGATGTTGGTAGCCTATTGGGAAGTTAGGTTGGATCGAGAGTAGTGAGAAGAAATGACGCACAGAGAAAAGGCACAAGATCAAGAATATCAAGAATGAAGAGAGAAGAAAGAGAAAGGGATGGAGGACATGAAGGAACAAGATCCTGCAAAATCTGGGAAAACTAGGAGAGAATGAGCTATATCCATCTTAGAATGAGTTGTCATGTAATACCCCTAGGCCGAACTGCAACTGTAAGTATAAATATAAATGTATATATGTATATAAGCTGGTGAGTTGTTTGTACCAAGTCTTAGAATAAGTTTTGTAAGCACCTTCCGCATATGTCCTGCACACTTAAATAAGAAGTGTGCACATCCTAGGATACCGTGCATACAAACTTTGGTGCATAATCTTGAGGCCAGAGATCCTTTGTGTATATGATCATGTTTTTTATGTTGGTGAGACTCGATACAAAAAGGACATTATATTTTTATTATAAATGTAAATCACACACAAATATCAATGAAAAACACATCACAATGGTAGACTAACCATGTAAAAGAGTATGGGGGGATAAAATTTAAGGATAAGGGGATAATCTAGGGAGCTTAAGCCAAAAAAGAATATTATATTAATATTCCTTAAAGTATAAAGTATGGATAATTATTTTATCCTAAGTTCTAAGGATGGGGACAAGTGGTCCAAAGTAGTTCTGAACATGACAAGTGTCAAGTTGGGAACATGCATAAATATAGTTTGGACTTATCTCATTTTCCCATCATTCTAACATCATTCACTCATTCATTCAACTTTGCTCCATAACTTCCTATCACTGAACCTATACCTATAACTGGTTATATTAGGATTTGGACTGAAGGAGTGGGTTGTCAGGCCCATAGGATATTAAAGAGGAGGTTTGTCAGGCCCATGAGAAATTCTCTCTAGGTGAGAGAATTGTTGGGAATTGATTTCTCGAAGGTGCCAAACTACAACTACATATCTCTGAGACTTCCTGTTTGGCCTGTTACTAAAGCCTGTAAAGGAAATGGGGTAGGTAAGAGGCTATTAAAAAGAGAAGGGGAACACTTGCTAGGGTGGGATAGCCATGTGGGGAATGAGCGACTGTAGGGTGTTGGTTCGATTTGGCACCTGTGATATAGTTTTTTTTTTTTTTTAGATACATCAACTTGGTTAGGAATTCCTTTACTTGGGTGGATTTTATTCCCAACTCAGGGATGAACCATTGCTGAGAGTTTTGAGTGGTGTGGTAGAAGGCTGGGAGGAATGTGGAAGGTATACATGCAGTTGGTGATATTTTTATCAATATAAGTGTCAATTGTGTGCTAAATTATGTTCTGCACTATTATTTATGTGTTTATTTTTATGGGTTTTCCTGTGTATGCTACATGTGTATTTTTATTATTATTCTGTATGAATCTATGTATTTGAAGAGTGTTGTTATGTTTTAATTTGGTATCAAAGTTTGAATTTTTGGTTGGCATAACCTAGTTTGTTGTTGGGGATGCTACATGTCACCAACTGAGCATGAGTGGGAGCCAAATCATTATGATATGGAAATAAAACCTAAGAAAAAGAGAGAATTGAAGAGGAATCAAAGATTCAGTAGTTGAGAAGATAAAATGCAAGATCAATAATAGTAGCAAAGACATAAGCAAAAGAAGAAAATCATTTGTTGTGAGTGTAGTACATTTTTATTAAAGAGTCCATTATTGTAACCAAAATAATGTATCTTGAACACCTATTATAGCACAGAGTGAAACCAGATTATCTTAAATATAATAAAGAAAAAAATATTTGTGGACGTATCTCTAGGGGGGGTGAACCATGGTAATGCTATGTTGAATTATGTTGTGGAATGGTAATTCATGTTGTAATTTGTTAATTCATGTATGTATGATGTTAATTTCTATTTTTTTTATGTTGAACAGGTATATTTACAGACAATATTGATAGATTTATGCATTGTAATGTTAAATGTATGTTTAACAACTAATTGTTAAGACTGTAGAGTTGTATGCATAAATAAGTATGTAAAGGGATCACATTAGCTAGTATATAGTGCACAAGAGGATCTTTTAGATATGAAAGAGAATGTATCCCTTCATTCCCTAACTGTTGTAGAATCTTGGTTCCTATAGTTGCCATAAGGATACCTCGGGTGAGGCTTCACCTGCTCATAGGTGATGCCGAAAGGTTTAATATTTGTAGTGTTTTTTTGTACTAATTACCTTGAACCCAGGGTCTTGAACCTTACTGCATGCATGCACCAAAATCACCAATATTTAACATGAGGGATAAACTTAAGGAGCACAAAGGTCATATTTTCTCTATCAAAAAAATTGTGGACATACAAATAACCTTCTATCATATTTAACAACTTTTCCAAAGAATATGCATATTTCTGACCTTCAAACATAGGAATATCATAATTAACTTGTACCTTGAAAGGGGAGGTGCTTCCAAAGTGGTTACTTGATGAAGACGCTTATGTTGTTAGCAACAATCTTTGAAGGATTTGGGAAAACTTATTCATTTCATCTCTTTGTCGCACGCGGTCTTCCTCGATAAACAGATTAATATAATCTTCTTCTAGCACATCTCTCTTTTCTTCTGCCATGGGAGGTTGCTTGGGATGGAAAGAGCAGTTGTAATCAAGAGAAACTAGCTCGAGACCCAACTCCTTGTACCGTGACCTCATTGGGGACATGCACTAATAACTGACAAGGAGAAGTCTACTCTGATACCACTAATTCGTATTATTTTGAGAATGAAATAAAGGAGAAAATATAATAAGTAAATACAAAGATATAGTGCAAGAAACACAGAGATACAATAATGCACATTTTTTATTAATGAAATAAATGTACAAAAACTATAAAAATACAGAGTGAATGAACTCGCTAGAATGGTGGCAACTTATCTATTCGAAGAGATGTGACAACTATGCTCATTTGCAAGAATATTATGTTTACAATGAGGATCCAAAGGCCTTTTTAACATAAATAAAATCCAAAACCCTAATCTTGAAATATTAAATTCTAAAAGGTTTGTGGGCCCCGATCAGGGTAGTTGACATGCCAACTTCCCGAGGGCGTAAATTTTGAATATGATCTTCGTTTGGGGCGCACGATAAATCATTGGAAATTTCTAGGCGAGAGGATTTCATTTTGATCGGGACCAATCTATCTATATTCTAGGCCCCCAAACGTCAAAAAGATGTCGTTTAGGGCCTCAAAATATCCCCTAAAGCTTACGACCTGAAAAACTATAGAAAACTTGCCAAGGTGGGAAAATATATTTCGGGCTAGTGGAATGGGTGGGTGGGAAGAAATATCCATGTGGATCACCTCCCCAAATGGTTTTCGACCTATTCGGGTCCTGCTGGCTCCCCCCAAGACATTTCCACTAGCAGGACTTGAGACTGCTATGTATTGCATTTTTTTGATCGGGCCCCATTGTCTAGTTTTTTGAAGGGGTTTGCTTGAACGATTTTTAGCTATACTGCTCCTTTTGGTTGGATGTCCTCAACCCCATAAGGACCCAACCATGGAGTTTCTATTTTTCTTGGTTTTCCTTTCACTCAACTTTCATATAAAATTACCAAGTCTCCATCATTGATATCCTTATTTTTAATATGTCAATCATGCCAAAATTTATGTTGATTCTTTTGGGTTTCCTAATGCTACTATGAAAGAATCATTTCTTCTTCTAATTGATTTATCTGATAAAAGAGTTTTCTTGTGTTAAGAATATGGTAAAATTCCAAGATGGAGGCTATCCTTTTTGTGTTAGCACATAAGTGTAATGGAATTACATCTTCTTGACCATAGACTAACTTGAATGGAAAATGGCCAGTCAATATTTAATAAATTATTCTATAGGCCCCCGATACTATTTGAACCTTATCATCCCAATCATCTCTATTGAGTCCACACATTTTCATTAAAAGCTTGTGTAATGGCTTGTTGAATGACTCAATAGCTCCATTGGCCTTTGGATAATATGCAGTCATTTTACTATGGTTGATCAATATTTCAATTGTACTGTTGATAAAATGAGTTCCTTGATCAATGATTATTGTCATTGGATAACCAAATCTGGTTACTATGTTTTCATAGGTAAATTTTGTGGTTGTTTCCTTTGTACAATTTTCAACTAATTCTACCTCTACCCATGTGGTTAAGTAATCAACTGTTGTAATGATGTATTTTACCATAGATATTTTTTTATCTTTTTGGTAATAGACCAACTAAGTCAATAGCCAAAATTTCAAATAGTACTCGAGATTACTGAATGTAAAGCAATTTATTTTTACATAATGTTCATCCTATCCTATTTATTTATATGCTCTTGATAGTATTTGTGTAAAGCTAAACACCAGAGATCAACTTGGAGGATTTTTATGGATTTTGTATCAACTTGGAAGAGCCCCCCACTAGACCTGCATGCACTTCAGTAATGATTTCCTCACATTCATGTTATAATGTGGATATTCAAAAAATATTATCGATGCCTATCTTGTAAAGATATCCATTCATGAGAGTGAATGGTGCAACCTTCATTGCTGGTATATTTCTTTTGTTGGATGGAGATCTTCAAGTTCCTTCCCTTCTTCTAGAAAAATTGCAAGTTCTTCTAGTTCTTTGGGAGTTGCTTCAACCTTGAATAAATTTTCATATGGTAATATATCCTAGTCATATATTCTCCTATATCAAGCTAGGATAGATGATCCAGGCTGACAT
>JASDQU010107741.1:60647-77792 GCA_032191745.1 Picea mariana | reverse complement strand
GAGCTTCATGCTCCATAGTCTAGTAGTTTATTTCTTCTTTATTTAATTTTTGACTGACATATCCATTTGGGTGGTTGACCATGCCATCATATAGTTGGGATAAGAATGAGATGAAAACAATGTTAGATGCATCCACATGGACATGGAATTTCCTTGACTAGTTTGGAAATATTAGTATGGGAACTTCTAACCATTTTATTTTCAATAACTCAAAATATTTATCACATTCCTGGCCCCAATGGAAATTCACTTCTTTCTTTAACAACTCATCAATTGGAAAATTTATATCAGAGTAGTGTCCGATGAACTTTATATATTATCTGGTGTTCCCAAGGAATATTTTGATTTTCATCTAGTTAATTAGTGGTTTCAATTCGAGAATAACCTTGATATTTACCATGTCAACCTTAATTCTATCCTTGAATATGATGTGGCCCAATAGAATGCCTATTGGTGTGGAAAACATGCATTTTTTAATGTTAAAAAATGAGTGAATTTTTCTACATATTTCTAGCATCATTCTTATCCATTGGATGTGGTATTTCAATAGGATATAGATGGTCCAATTATCAAAGTGAAAAACCATTTTTTTGTAAAACTATTCTTGGAATTCCTTGATCACTCTCCTAGAGATGATTGTTGGGGAATTTTTGAGGATAAATTATATTATTATGTATGAAAAAAAAAAAAAAACAGACAAAAATGTTGTTTTTTCCTGATATTATTTTGCGACAAAAATGTGATTGTAGCTAGAGAAGCCATCAGTGAAAGAATAGCATTCATGTCTTATGACTTCATTGATGATTTTGTCAACAAATGTCGTCGGTAATCATTCAACTATTGTAAGTTTGTTCAGTCCTATAAAGTTGACACATATTCTTAGTTTCTTTGGATCATGATTTTTGGGTTGCATGACCATTGAACTTTCCCATTCTGGCTTGTCGATTGAATATAAAATTCCAACAACTAGAATTTCTTCAGTCTCCTATTGGACTATGGGATTATATTTATGTGTCAACTTATATATCCATTTTTTAATAGGTTTGGCCCTAGGGATGAGGTTTAATTTTATCTCTCCCATCTCTTGTACCATCCCTTTTAGGTCCTTGTAATCGCATGTGAATATATCCTGTTATTATTTCAGTAGGTTGACTATTTCCATTCTTTTTTTATCGGACCAATAGCTTCCTATTCTTGACATTTTCAGTTGATCATCTACTGAATTGTCGATCTCTTTAGTAATTTTTTTTCATACATCCACTTAGGTTATTTCGATTCATGAAATTAACATTATTCTTCCATGAATTTATTATATCTTGAGGGGAATTTAGGTTTTTCTATATATTCCTTTTATTCTTTTTCTTCCTTGGCCATTGAGTAGATTGTTTTTACATAATTTTGGACTCCTGGATTGATTTTCATCCATTAAAAATTCTTCACTAGAAAAATTACATTTTACATATCAATTCAATGAGATATTAAATTGTCTTGATCGTGCATCGACACAAAATTACAAGTCGAAGTCGATCCCATGTCAACTTTAGCTTTCTTTTCTTCCAAATTTCATCATGACTTGGTTTTTCCAAAATAAAATTGATCTCTCTTGCTACCTCATGAAACAATGCTTCTTCGGGTCTGAATTCAAAGTATTTAAATAAATTTATTTTTATTTGATTCCAATTGAATGTATTTCCACATGATTCTTTGATTTTATAACACTTATGTGGTATATCATCTAGTGTATTTCAGAAGATATGTGGCCACACTTTTTAATATCGATAGCTCTCTCTTATCCATTCTTTATCACATTTTTATATGTGACTGAATTGGTCAAACCCAGGTTTAAAAGTCAAGATGTCAAGGTTTGATGAAAATTTGTTTCCACCAAATATTTCCACAAAATATAGGGTAGTAGTACTACATTTTTACAGTGGTGGTGGATGTGTTTCCCACCCTCGGGTTGCTTATCCTATGAAGGATTTGACTAAGAATTGTTGATCTAGATTTTATGAGCAGAAGGAAATGAACACAGATTATTAAAATATGATTAACAAAAAATAACAAAGATACAATAAAACTAGTTTTCTATTCAATAAGGAAATAAGATGAAACTATAAAATGTAGCTGAAAACAAGCTTGTTGGAATGGTGGCAGCTTATCTCTCAAAAGATATGTGACCGTTGCGCTCATTCACAAGAAGATCATTACAATGAGGCTTTGAAGGAATTTTTTTACAATAAACATGAATGTCAAAAACCCTAGACATCTAAAAACCTAACCCCAGGAGATGCAGGACCAAAAATCATCTGGGCCTTGTTTGGGTAAGTTAGTACATCAACTTCTCAGGGTTGTAACTTTTGCATACAATATCCATTTTAGGTGTATGATAGCCCATTGGAAAGGTCTATCTGAGGAATAAACATTTTGGTGCAATATATAGATGGGAATTTCTGACTATGGAGAGCCTTAAAAAAAAAAATTAGGGCCTAAAAACGCCCCTGCAAGTCAGGGACCAAAAAACTAGGAAAAAACAAAAACTTCCAAACTTGAAAACTGCCAAAATGAGCCAATTGGAATAGGTGGGAGGCCAAAAAAATCCATATATATGAATCATCCCCCATTAGGAATAAATTTTCTCCATTTCGTTGAGTTCCCCCATCATATTAGGAAATTTCTGCTGAATTTGGCCCTGGGTGAGCCACTTGCCTTGGTCCAGGACCTGCCTTGCTATGAAAACTCGATAAAGCTATATCCTTTTATGTCAGGTGACCTTGATATGTGTTTCCACAATATGATCATTGGATGCTTGTTGCATATAGTCATGGTTGAGCTTTGCTGGTGTCAACTTCTCTTTTATCTATTAGGTGTCCAATAATGGTGGGGAATATGGTCGAAGGAGAGCCACGTTGAAGACTGGGTGTAGGCTAAGGAAAGGTGGAATGTTGAGAAAAAAATAATTATCACCCATAGACTTGGTGATGGTGTATGGACCATACCAGAGTCATTGAAGCTTCTGATGGGCCCTGTAAGGCATTATTTCTACAAGTGCAACCAAACTATGTCGCCCGCTTGAAACATATGTGGCACCAGATGTTGATCATGGAGCTTCTTGTACTTGGAATTGGACTTCTGTAAAATATCTTGAAACTATTGGAATATGTTCTAGATCCTCTCAATGAAATAGGTGGATTTTTTAACTTATGGTGGAGCAGGGGATGAGTTGGCTGAGGTGTTTTCTAGGGGTAGTGCAACATCCATGGGGCCCAATGGTTGGAATATCAACCCCATCTAAAAGGGGATATGGCTAGTTGAGCTATGCAGGGATTGGTTGTAGCTATGATGGACATATGGAAGACTCTCATCCCATGTGTAGGGGTTCTTGTAATTGTACATGCGAAGGATATGTATGATCATCTGATTGACGACATCATTTTGGCCATCTATCTGCGGGTGGAAGGAAGTGGATTTGGTCATCTTGGTATCCAACAATGACCATAAGCTCGACCAGAATGTGTTGAGGAACTGAATGTCCCAATTCGATACAATGGTTTGTGGCATCCCAATGTGTACCCAGATGAATTCAAATAAGAGCTTGGTAGTGCCCTTTGTAGTGATGTTTTTCTTACAGGCGTCCATAATCGCCATCTTGGAAAAGCAATCAACAACCACAAAAACACATTCATTGCCCCTCTTGGTGGATGAGAGGCCAGACATGTATTCAATTGATATGGATTTCCATATCTTGTAAGGAGTAGGCAGAGGGGTGTACATGCCCTATTTATTAGAGGTCGATTTGGAAATAGCATAGGCGGTGTAGGACATGATATACTTGCCAAGATCCTATCAAAGTTTTGGCCAATAGAAATGTTTCTACAAAACTGCCACTATCTTTTCGATGCCAAAGTCCCCTGCCACCCAGCTGTAGTGAGATTCCCAAATCATCTTCGCGCGCTCGCTTGATGCAACACAAAGATGGCCTAGACAACACATCAGCCCATCCTAAAGATGGAAATTAGTGACCACTGAGTTTTATCCAAACATTTGGTAGGTGGTGAATAATTTAGGGTTTGTCTCATAGAGGTGGGGACATATGTAGGTATCACGGGCACAAGAATCTGTTGAAAAGTCAACAAGAAACATGTTTCTAATTTACTTTTCCCTTAAATAAATTGGACAATAAATATTAATCTATTATTTCATTCATAACTGAGTGAGTTGGATTTGTAAAAGAATTATAAGTGTAGTTAAGTGAGTTAAGATCAGTTGTACTAGTTGTAACTAAACATGCACTAGTGAGAGTTTAGTTAATTAGTGAACTCACATGCAACTGAAGATTCACCACGGTTAACTACATGTATGTCAGATCCAGTGGAGACCCAGTTGAGATAACAAGTGAAAGGGACATTTTGGCTATTAGTTGTTATTTTATCACACATGCAGTGGATATGCTTATGAGCATGTGCAAACTAGGCAATTCGTATCATTATGAGAATTCGAATTGCAGAGATTGTGCAGAGGAGGCAAGCTATCTGGAAACAGGAATTGGCACATGTATTTGTTTATTTGTGTATGACAGTGAGAGATGATTGTATTGTACTGAGAGATATTGGATTAGAGTTTTGTATGACATTTTTTCATGATTCATGATATACATAATATATGATAGTGGGGTTTTTAGCTTTACGCTTTCCCGGATTTTTTTTTATGTTGTGTGTTCTTGATATTTCACTTTGTGATTGTGGTTGTGATCATGGTTTGATTTTTTGCAAGAATAATAGTAGAATATATTTTGTTTTTAACAATGGTGTAATTGTTAGATCAGGAGAATCACAGGAAATACTTAATTTGTGTTGAAATTTCTACATGGTATCAGAGCCACGGAGGCCACAAAGCTACGAAAGTGAGGTGCAAACATTATTTCATTCTCACTGGTCCCATCTCTAGTAGGGTGCGAACTTTAGTACTGTAGACTATGCTCAGTTTTCAAAGAATAAATTCTCACACCTTAGACAAAGGAGAGGTGTGGACTTCAAGGTGATTCTCTTAGGCTACTTAAGGGAGAAGTGTGAACTCCCCTCACCCTACAATGAAGTATAGTGTGAACTCCCCAGGCAATTTCATAGGATATACATAGGTAGGGTGTGAAATTCCCTTAGGCTACTCTTAGGTGGGGTGCAAACCTCCCAGGGAAGAGGGATTGTAGCAGTTGAGTTTTGGTGGTTGGATAACATTCAAATTTGCAAGATTTTCTTGGTGTGATAGTTGATTGAAGATCAAAATGTATTTCAATGGCTTGAGGTTGGAGTATGCACTCAAGGGAAGTTTTAACTACATTTCTTGGAAGGACAGGATGGAGGTAGTACTCAAAGACATTGGCTTGAAGGATTACATTGACAGAGATGTTCCTAAGTCGGATGTGACAGATACTGCAAATCTTGATGCATGGAAAAAGAAAGTGAAAAAGGCAAGGAGGATTCTATTGGAGGGAGTACAAGACCACATTGTCTCAAGTCTCCATGGGAAAACCACACCATATGCAATGTGGAAGGTTTTGACGAATCTGTTCCGAAATAGTAGTGACCATAGAAAATTGTCACTTAAAGATAAACTCAGGAAGATCAATATGGAAAAGGGTGAAACTATTCCAAAATATCTCATGAAGTTTGTCCAATGTCAGGATGAGCTTGTAAGTGTGGGAATAATAGTTGTTGTTGATGATTTGGTGAGCTTGGTGCTCTTAGGGATTTCTAAGAGTTGGCACAGTTATCAAAAATCTATCAATGGAAGGGAAACATTGTCGGATTGGGAACGACTGTGGTCATATCTAGTGCAACAGAAGTTTAGGTAGAACACCAGAGATGGATCTTCATCAAAGCATGATGATGAAGAGGATTGTTTTTTGACTACCAAGGCAAGGAAAGGGAAAGGGAATAAATTCCATCCAAAATCCGATTCTAAAGTCAAGAAGCTATATTTTTCCAAAGTGAAGTGTTTTCACTGTCACGAACATGGGCATCTCGCTACTAATTGTCCATAGAAGAAGAAGAACAAGACAATTGTTGGAGCTGCAACTGGTGAGGCTCTTATCTCACAATTTGAACTTGACTTCTCTTTGATCACATGCATGGCTTTAGGTGCATTGATATCAGTGTGGTATTTGGATAGTGGCGCTTCCTTCCACATGACGGGAGATAAAGAGTATTTCATTGACTTGGAGGAGAAAGATCTTAGAATGCATATAGATATGGGCGATGATGGATGATACAGTGAAAATGGTATTGGTACCATTACCTTTCATAGGGAGTGAGGTAAACCATTTCAATTGAAAAATGTTATGCATGTTCCAGGTCTGAAGAAAAACTTGGTCTCAGTCACAATGTTGGAGGACAGAGGCTATGATGTTGTTTTTAGTAGTGGTAAATCCTACCTGTGACATAAAGAAACGAGTCAATTCAAGAAGATAGGTATTCAAGTTAAGAATGTCTACATGCTACAGGTAGATGGGTGCAGTGACATGATAGGCAAGGAAGAAAAAGTGGTGAGCCGGGATGAGGATGAATTATGGCACAGGAGATTGGGCGATCTTCATCATGGAGCCTTGAATACCATGCAACATATATCTACTATTATTCCAAGGGGAACACTTTCTTAGTTAGATTAGTGCAAGGGGTGCAACCTGGGGAAGTATGTAAAGTCCACCTTTCATGAAAAGGAGAACCATGCTTTGGTTATCTTGGAGAGA
This sequence comes from Picea mariana, assembly GCA_032191745.1. Taxonomy (NCBI): domain Eukaryota; kingdom Viridiplantae; phylum Streptophyta; class Pinopsida; order Pinales; family Pinaceae; genus Picea; species Picea mariana. The sequence continues at coordinate 71,050 of JASDQU010107741.1, read as the reverse complement.
ATTCACACAGATGTGTGTGGACCATTCTCGTTTGCTTCAAAAATAAAACATAGATATTATGTTATTTTTGTTGATGACTTTTCTCACAAATGTTGGATATTCTTCATGTAGAAGAAGGATCAAACATTCTCAAAGTTTTGTGAGTTTAAAGCATTGGTGGAGAAAGAGTCGGGGAAGCAAGTGAAGGCTCTAAGGAGTGATAATGGTGGAGAATAAATCTCTAACAATTCAAATACTTCCACAGCAGAGAAGGAATTTGAAGAGAACTCATAGTGCCTCATAACCCATAGAAAAATGGGGTTGCGAAGAGAAAGAATAGAACGATCATGGGTGTATCCTGAGCGACGTTTCATGATCAGGGCCTACCAATGAATTTGTGGGAAGAAGCATGCAATAATAAGGTTTATGTGAAGAACTATTGTCCTCATAGAGTACTTGGCATGAGTACATCTGAAGAATCTTTTAATGGTAAGAAACCTGATGTTTCTCATTTTAAAATTTTTGGCTCATCTGTTTATGTGCATGTGACCAAGGATGCCAGGAAGAAGCTAGAACTGAAAGCTAAAATTGGGTTATTTTTGGGGTAAATAGAAACACCCCATAATTATCGTGTGTATTTGTCACACAGTAAGATGATTGTTATGCAACGAGATATAAAATTCGATGAGGGGAAAGACTTGCAGTTGTCCCTTGAGAGGGATCTAGACTTGCATGCAGAAGAGGAACTGTTTGTTCCCAAGAATGAGTCTCAAGATGTGGATCATCCACATGAGGAGGTTCATGGAGTTGAGGAAACCACTCAAGAAGAGACATCCATAAAAAATGGCAGAAAGTGCACCACACAAGCTGACAGATTGAGACTAGATGTTGCACAGAATGTAGGAGCCCCTACTTCACAACGCAGATAGAGACAATCTCCTAATTGATTTGCTAGATACATGGCTCTCATGAGAAAATGTATTGTGACTGAACCATCTTCCTTTCAGGAAGCAGTGTAGGACCCCATTTGGTTTGATGCTATGGTAGAGGAGTATGAATCCATTGTAAAAAATAGTGCATGGGAAATTGTCCCAAGACCATTCGACAAATTAGTGGTAGGTTCGAGATGGATCTACAAGGTAAAGAAAGTTGTTGATGGGAGTGTGAAGAAATACAAGGCCAAGTTTGTGGCCTGAGGCTTCTCATAGATCAAGGGGATAGATTATGATGAGAACTTTGCACCTGTCGTAAGGTACTCTTCCATAAGATCCATGCTTGCACTCTTAGCAAAGATGGGCTGGCACATTCATCAGATGGATGTAAAAACTATGTTCCTCAATGAAATCATCCAGGAAGAAGTGTACATTGAACAACCACAAGGTTTTGAGACCTTTGATAGGGAGTCACATGTGTGCAGACTCAAGAGAGCATTGTATGGGAAGAAAACACCCCGTTCTTGGTACACTTGGATAGACACCTATTTCACTAGATTGGGATTCACCAAAAGTGAAGCAGATGCAAACCTATACCAAATTGTGCTGGAGGGTGAGCTTTTAATCATTGTGCTTTATGTTGATGATTTAATACTAACTAGTGATGAGAAGTTGANCATTATTTCCTTGGTTTGGAAATATGGAAGCGAGATGGTGAAATTTTTGTGTCTCAAGGAAAGTATGCAAGAGAGATACTAGGTAAGTTTCACATGGAGGGCTGCAAACCCATGGGTACTCCTCTTCTAGGAAACTAGAGGAAAAAGGATGCTACTTCTGGAGAAGTAGTGGATGCTACTGTCTATCGATAGTTAGTGGCTTCGCTAATGTATTTAGTGAACATGAGACCAAACATTTGCTACGTGATTAACTAGCTATGTCAAGCGATGGTTAAGCCTACCAAACTCTTTTGGAAGGCAGGTAAGCATGTCCTGAGATATATGAAGGGCACATCTGAGCATGGATTATGGTACAGATAGACAGATGAGGTGAAGTTGCATGGCTTCATGGATGCAGATTGGGCAAGTAGCCCAATGGACAGAAAGAGCACATCAGGAGGGATATTTAGTATCATATCTATAGTTGTTTCTTGGTACAGTAGAAAATAGAGATGCATGGCACTCAGTTCAGAGGAAGCGGAATACATTGCAGTGAGTCAAGCTACATGTGAGGCTATCTGGATGGGGAAGATCTTGGTTGGTTTGTTTGGTTCTCATTTAGATCTGACAGTGATTTATTGTGATAATCAGACTTGCATTAAACTCTCGATTAATCCTGTGTTCCATGACAGATCTAGGCATATAGATATCCGGTATCATCATCTGAGAGATTGTGTGCAATAGAATATCATGTTGCTTCAATAAATTCCTATGGAAGATCAGGATGAAGACATTCTAATGAAGGTGCTCACTAGGAGAAAATCTGAATATCATAGAAATAGGATTGCGGTGAAGGACAATCCCTTTCTTGTTGAGAGGGAGTCTTGAAAAGTCAACAAGAAACATGTGTCTAATTTACTTTTCCCTTAAATAAATTGGACAATAAATATTAATATATTATTTCATTCATAACTGAGTGAGTTGGATTTGTAACATAATTATAAGTGTAGTTAAGTGAGTTAATATCAGTTGTACTAGTTGTAACTAAACATGCACTAGTGAGAGTTCAACTAATTAGTGAACTCACATGCAACTGAAGATTCGCCACGGTTAACTACATGCATGTTAGATCTAGTGGATACCTAGTTGAGATAACAGGTGAAAGGGATAGTTTGGATATCAGTTGTGATTTGATCACACATGTAGTGGATATGCTTATGAGCATGTGAAAACTAGGCAATTTGTATCATTGTGAGAATTTGAATTGCAAAGATTGTGCATAGGAGGCAAGCTATCTAGACACGGGAATTGGCACATGTATTTATTGATTTGTGTATGACAGTGTGAGATGATTGTATTGTACTGAGGTCTCTTGGATTAGATTTTTGTATGATATTTTTTCATGATTCATGATATACATAATATATGATAGTGGGGTTTTTCGCTTTACGCTTTCTCAGAAAACTTTTGTGTTGTGTGTTCTTGATATTTCACTTTGTGATTGTGGTTGTGATCGTGGTTTAATTTTCCACAAGAATAATAGTAGAAGAGATTCTATATTTAACAGTGGCATAATTGTTAGATCAGGAGAATTGCAGGGAACACTTTATTTGTATTGAAATTTCTACAGAGTCTATCACCACGGTGAGTGCCATGATTGGAAGTCAGCTAAGGAAATTAGCAAATTGGTTGGTATTTCCTATTTTATACTTGATGTTGAGTAGGAATTGTTGTAATTATGTGTACCACTTCTTATTGTAGTCATTACGCAATTTTCCTTGGGTCTGCATGAATTGTAGTGAATTTTTATTAATGTGGATGATTGTCTCCTTCCCCAGAATGTAATTTCTCCATTAGCAACATTATTGCACAATGGAGTACATTTATTTGTCATAATTAAGGTACTTTCAAACAACATCCAATATTATCTCACTATGATACGCCACATGGTGTCTGTGTTGAGTGAGAACGATGCCCACAACATAGTCTAAATAATCTGTCTCGTTCTCAAAGGGATGTTGAGGGTCTGGTAATGAAAGTATCGGGGATGAGAACATACGATGCTTCAATTCATCGAAGGCTTGTTGTTGGGATAGGATCCACACAATTTTTTCCTTACCTCCACCCCTGTTTACTTGGCTGAGGGCCCATGAGATATGAGAGAATCCCAAGATGAACCTGCGATAGAAATTTGCAACGCCCAAGAAGCTCTAAAGTTCAGTGAGTTTGTTTGAGGCTGTCCAATCATGAATGACCTGGATCTTGGCTAGATCCACATTAAAAACATGCTAATCAATGATGTATCCTACATAATGGACACTATCCATGCTGAAGGAGCATTTTTCCAAGTTTTCATATAGTTTGTGTTGCCACAGGCTGAATAGAACCTGCTGAATATGTTGCAAGTGTCATGCCCAAGTATTGTTGTAGATGAGGATGTCATCTAGATACACCACTACAAAAGTATCGATGAAAGGTCATAGGATATCGTCCATTCATCCTCATAAAAGTTGTTGGAGAATTTGAAAAACCAAAGGGCATGACCAACCATTCAAAAAGACTTTTTGACTTGAAGGCGGTCTTCCATACATTTGTCTGTTCTATTGTGACTTGGTGGTAGACAGAGTTTAGATCAATCTTACTGAAGTATTTGGCTCGTGTGAACTGATCAAGGAGTTCGTCAAATTAGGGAATCGAGTACCAATTCTAGACTATGATTTTATTCAAATCTTGGTAATCAATGCAGAGTTGCCAGGTCTTGTCTTTCTTTTGCACCAGTACGATTGGGCTCCCACAAGGAGATGCATTGGGATGGATGTGCCCCTTGTGGAGGAGCTCTTGGATATGCCTCTTGATCTCCTCATTTTCTATCAAAGAGAAGAGGTAGACCATCCAATTGGGTAGCAGTTTTCCTGGGGCTAGATTGATGGGATGCTTGACCTAGCAGTACAAAGGTACCTCGGTATGAGAGTAGAATATACTTGAGTATTATTCCATGACCTTATACACTTTCTTTTGATGTGTGGAGAGATAGACCGAAGAGGCCCTATATGTGGTTGTGATATTTCTCTTACTCTGAGATAGAATCATGAAGAACACAAATTTCTTGGTCTGAGAGATGACCTTACTAGATTTCTTGATAGAGATCAAGGAAATAACAATAGGATGGACTGCCTCGAGTATCCTGTACAATTTCCTGTTTAAAGTAATAATAACACTACTAGGCCTAGACTCATATAAAACATGGTGTTTCCATAAATAAGGTTGGCCCAAAATCACATTACAAACTTTGGGAGAAGAAACATCACATAATACCTCCTCTTTGAATGGATCAATTTCATACAACATTTGATACCATTGGTTGACGTGGAGATCGCTTCCCTGGCGGATCCATCCAATGGTGTAGGGATGTGAGTGTGACATTCTTAGAAGGGAAAAATTATTGATGACCTATGTTAAGATTAGGTTCTTCTGGATACCGCTATAAATGATGAAGTTCATTGGGGTTCCTTTTACCCACATCTACGAATGGAAAAAGCGCTTGACTTCTTCTAGATCATCTAGTTCATGAGCCTAGATCTTGGTGGTATCAACGATGGCACTGGGTTTCATGTCAATGATCCATCTTCTCCTTTCTGGTTCTGACTTAGAGTCAAAACCTACATCTGATTCAGAGGCTCTGACTTCGGCCACCAGTGACTTCTTTGAGTGAAAATCAACAGTGTTATGCCAAGGGCTCTTATGAAAGTTGCTCCACTTCTTTATATCCTTCTTTGTATTTCTGATTTCCTTCTTAGATTGTGGCTTGGAATGGTTGTCCTGATACTTTCCATCTTTTCTCTATCCTTTTTTCTATAGGTTGGGGCCACCATTCCCTGGTTTTTGCTGTGAGGGGTTCCCAGACCCAACTTGTTGCATCTTTTGTTTGAGCTTCTGTTTGATTTTGATGGAATATCGATAGGCCATGCCTAAGGACGATATGTCTAGAAATTCCATTTTAGTTTGGATGTATCTATGCAAAGCACTGCGATACTTGGGCACTAGATGTCACTCTGAAACTTTGATAACCATCTTGGTGCGTAGGGTATGGAAGATATTTGTGAAATCTGACTCTTTCTTGCTGCGATGTGGTACATTTGGTATACAATTTGTCATAACTTCTGATAGGGTAGTATTGATACTTAATAGAATTCCTGAAGGATTCCCATGTGGTCACAACTATAAATAATGAGGGTTCCTCTTTTTCCTTTTCCTCACAGAATGTTTCCCACCAATATTTGACATGGTGAATGACTTTGAGGAGTGAAAAAGTATTTTTTTCTCTATTTGAAAAGTTGTGGACAAACAAATACCCTTCTAGTAGATTCAACCACTTGCCTACAACATTTGTGTCTATCTAACCTTCAAATATAGGAATATTGGAGTTGATTTTTACCATGAAGGGGGCGGTGCCTCTGCTCGAGGAAGATGCATCTCTTGTTGGTAGCTGCCGAAGGATTTGCACAAAACTATCCATCATCTCATTCCTTTGTTGCATGAAGGATTCCTCAAGAAGTTTTTTGAAAGGATATCCTATCCCTTCATATTTATTTTCTCCTGCCATGAGAGGTTATTTGGGTGTGCAAGATGTTTTTTCCTCAATAGAAACAACATCAAGACCCAATTCTTTGTACCCTGACCTCGTTAGGGACATGCATTAAGATGACGAGGAGCACTTTGATAGCACTGATCTGAATTTTATGAGCATAATGAAATGAATACATATTATTAAAAGATGTTTAACACAGAATAACAGAGATACAATAAAATTGGTTTTCTATTCAATAAACAAATAAGTTGAAACTATAAAATGCAGTGGAAAACAAGATTGTTGGAATGGTGGGGGATTATCTCTCAGAAGATATGTGATGGTTTCGCTCATTTGCAAGAAGATCCTTAAAATGAGGGTCTGAAGGCATTTTTTTAAAATAAAAAGTAATGTCAAAAGACCTATACATCCAAAAATCTAACCCTAGGAGATGAAGTGCCAAAGTTCATGCGGGCCCCGTTTGGGTAAGTTAGTACATCAACTTCCTAGTGTCGTAACTTTTTCATACGATATTCATTTTATGAACACAATAGTATGTTGGAAAGGTTTATCTGAGGACTACATATTTTTATGCATTATGTGAAAGGGAATTATTGACTATGGAGAGCCCTAAAAATGTTGTTGGGGCCTCAAAATGGCCCCATAAGATAGGGACCCAAAAACTTGAAAAAAACAAAATTGCCACACTAAAAAACTACCAAAATAAACCAGTTGCAATAGCTGGAAAGCCACTGACATCTACATGGAAAAATCCTCCTCCCTTGGGAAGAAATGGTCTCCATTTCATTTATTTTCCCCATTAGATCAAGAAATTTCTACTGAATTTGGCCCCGGGTGAGCCACTTGCCTTGGTGCAAAACCTGCTCTTCTTTGACAACTTGATAAAGCTGAATATTTTGATGTTGAGTGCCCTAGATATGTGTGTCCACATTCTGATCACAGGATGCATGTTGCATGTAGTCAGGGTTGAGATTTGTTAGTGTCAACTTCTCTGCTATCTCTTAGGTGTTCAATAATGGTGGGAAATATGGATGAAGGAGAGCCACGTTGAATACTGGGTCCAGGCCAAGGAAAGGGGGAATCTCGAGTGTAAAATAATTGTCACCCACAACCTTGGTGATGGTGTATGGCCCATACCCGAGTGGGTGAAGATTCCTATGGGGCCCTATAAGTAATTATTTCTTCAAGTGCAAACAAACTGTGTCACCCGCCTAAAACTTATGTGACACCCAGTGTTGATCATGGCGTTGCTTGTACATGGAATTGGACTTTTGTAAAATATCCTGAACCTACTTGAGGATGTGCTTGATCCAATCAATGAACCAGGTGGATTTATCAACTTCTAGGTGAGCAGGGGGGTGAGTCGACCGCGTTTTTTTCCAGGGGTAGTGCAACATCCATGGGTCCTAATGGTTGGAATCCCAACCCCACCTGAAAGGTGTTGTGGCCAATTGAGATATGTAGGTCTTGGTTGTAGCTATGATGGAAATAGGGAAGACTCTCATGCCATGTGAGGGAGTGCTTATAATTGTACATATGTAGGATATGTACGATCATTCATTTGACGACCTCAGTCTAGCCATATATCTGGGGGTGGAAGGAAGTGGATTTGGTGAGCTTGGTATCAAGTAGTGACCATAGGCTCGACCAGAATGTACTGAGGAACTAACTGTCCCAATATGAGACAATGGTTTTTGGGACCCCAAAGTGTACCCAGACACATTCAAACAATATCTTGTTAGTGGCCTCTACGATGATGTTCTTCTTGTAGGCATCCAAAATCGCCATCTTGGAAAAGCGATCAACAACCACAAAAACATAGTCATTTCCCCTCTTGGTGGATGGGAGGCCTGACATGTAGTCCATTGAGATGGATTCCAATAGAATTTTAGGAGAAGGAAGAGGGGTGTACATGCCTTGTTTCTTAGTGGTCAGTTTTGACAATAGTGCAGGTAGTGTAGGACCTGATATACTTGCAGACATCCTGTTGAAGTTTCATCCAGTAGAAATGTTTCTACAACACTGCCACTTCTTTTCGACAACAAAGTGTCCTACCACCTGATTGTAGTGAGCTTCCAAAATTAGAATCATGTTCTCGCTTGATGGAATTCATAGATGGGCCATATGGCACAACAACCCATCCCGAATATGGAAATTAGTGACCACTGAGTTTTATCCCAACATTTGGTAGGTTGTGGAGAATTTAGTTTTTGTCTCATAGAGGTAAGGCCATCTATAGGTATCATGTCTGTAAGATTCTAACACCGTAGTGAGTGTCGCGACTGGAGGTTGGCTGAGGAAATCAATAACTCAGTTGGTACCTCTTGTTTTATACTTTTTGTTGAGGTGGAACTACTATAAGTATGTGGACAACTTCTGATGGCGGTCATTATACAATTTACCTTGGGTTTGCATGAAATTTAGTGGCTTTTGGTCAGTGTGGATGACTGTATCCTTCCACAGAATGTAATGTATCCACTGGTGGAAGACTTGCAAAATGGAGTACATTTATTTTTCATAAGTAGGGTAATTACAAACAACATCCAATAGTGTCTCACTATGATACACCACAGGGTACCATGTTGAGTGAGAACAATACCCACATCATAGTATGAAACATATGTCTCGATCTTAAAGGGATGTTGTAGGTCTGGTAATGAAATTACCGCGGATGAGCACAAACGATTCTTCAAGTCATCGAAGACTTTTTTTTGGGAAATTCCCCACACAAATGTTTCCTTACCTCCACCCCTGGTTACTTAGTTGATGGCCCATGTGATATGAGAGGATCCCAACATGAACCTGTGATAGAAATTGGTGAGGCCCAAGAAGATCTGAAGCTCAGTGAGTGTGGTTGGGGCTAGCTAGTCATGGATGACCTGGAACTTGGCTACATCCACATGAACACCATGATGATCAATGATGTATCCTAAGTAATGGACCATGTCCATGCTGAAGGAGAATGTTTCCAAGTTTTCATATAGTTTGTGCTTCCGTAGGGTGTACATAAATTGATGAATATGATGCAAGTGTTTATCCAAAGTATTGTTGTATATAAGGATGTCATTCAAATATACCACTACAAAACTACTGGTGAAAGGTCACATGATATCGTCCATCATCCTCATAAAATTTTCTGGAGGATTTGGCAAACCAAAGGGCATGAACAACCATTCAAAAAGACCTTCTTTTGAATTGAAGGTGGTCTTCCATACATCTATCTATTCTATTGGGATTTGGTGGTACTTCATATAAATATTACTGAAGTATTTGGCCCTCGTGAGATGATCAAGGAGGTCATTGATTTGGGAAATTAGGTACTGGTTCGAGACTGTGATTTTATTCAAGGCCTGATAATCAATGGAGAGTCGCCAGGTCCCCTCTTTCTTCTCCATTGGTATGATTGGGCTCCCAGAAGGAGATGAGATAGGATGGATGTGCCCCTTGTGGAGAAGTTCTTGTATCTTCTTCTTGATCTCCTCATTTTATAACATATATCGATGGTAGACCAACCCATTGGGTAGAAGTGCGCTTGGGGTCAAATCAATGGGATTCTTTACCTGGCAGTGTAGAGGTACCCTGGTAAGAGAGGAAAATATATCTGAGTATGCTTCCATGACCTTATCCACTTTCTTCTATTGTGTGGAGAGATCGATCACAGAGGCCCTAGATGTGGTTGTGATATTTCTCTTACTCTAAGAGGGAATCACGAAGAAGACACATTTATCGGTCTGAGAGATGACCTTCCTGCATTCCTTGGCAGAGATCAAGGAAATAACACTAGGAGGGATGGCCTTAGGTATCCTGTACAATTTCTTGTTCAAAGCAATAATAACACTACGAGGCCTAGAATAATATAAAACATGAGGTTTCCATAAATAAGGTTAGTCGAAAATAACATTACAAACTTCAAGAGGAGAAATATCACACAATACCTCGTCTTTGAAAGGATTGATGTCATAAGAAAATAAACACCATTAGTTGACGTGGATATCGCTTCCTTGGAAAATCCATCCAATGGTGTAGGGTTGTGGGTGTGTCTTTGTCGACAGGTCCAACCGCTTGATGACCTCTGCTAATATGAGGTTCTTCTGGCTACCTCTATCAACAATGAAGTGAAACAGGGTTCCATTTACCCACATATGTGAATGGAAAAGGTGCTCGCCTTCTTATGGCTCATCTGGTTGACCAAGATGGAGCATGGTGGTATCAAAAGTGGCATTGGGTTACACATCATTGATTTGTCTT
>JASDQU010107741.1:35476-45544 GCA_032191745.1 Picea mariana | reverse complement strand
TATTGAAATTTCCTCATCCTCCTCTTCCTCGAACTTGATATCCTCCATGGCCTTGACCTTTGTAGCCATTTCCATTTCCTTGATCGATATTATGGTCGATCGTCTATCTATGATATACTGAATGAATGTTTCTTCTAATTTTCCCATTCAACCTACACTCCTATGTTGAACGGTTTCTTTCCTCACGTATGTGGCACCAGTTTGGTTGTACATTCCTTAGATTACCTCAGCAATATCTTATAGCATTATTTGTTACACCTTCACAAATATCACATAATGTTTCAATTTTAATTTGTCGAACTATTGGATCTAGTTCATTGTTAAATTTACAATAACATTTTTTTATGTCCTTCACTAGAACAGATTGTGCACCATAGTTCGTTATGTGAAATCGACATATTTTTTATTGATTGTTGTAGTTTTGCAAGTTTTTATTCTAATTGTTTCTCAATTATTGATGAATTCAAAGAGCCTTCATCATCCATTTATATGCATTGTGATTTTTTCAATACTTATTCACATGTATGGATATCATACATGCGTAATAGAACTATGATATTTTACATTAATATTACCGCATACCATTGTACAAGAATTTTGTTTTCAATTACATCAGGTATTTGACTTAAAATATCTTTAAACCTTTTATAATATTCACAGATGGTTTCTCCCATATGTTTCTTGATATCTTTTAAATTTTTTTCTGCCAGGTGGCTTATATCTTATGTCTTGAAAAATGTGAGGACATTTTTCTTTATTTCTACTTTTGAGAGTTATTCATTCTCTATGTAATTCATAAAGTAGGTAAGAGCTCTAGTTTGAAGCACAATACAAAATTTTGGCATTTTGTTTCCTCATCATTTATATCAGATGCATCCAATAATTTCTTGCAAAATGAACCATTCTATCATATGTCTCCATGCTATTGAACCATTTTTTAATCCATGCTATTGAGTTGGAATATTTTACTCCTCCCAAGAGCCATCAGGGTGCTCTCAATGGATTCTCCAGTTATCTACTACTCCTGGGTAGGTTTCCTATGATAATTTTTGGGATCCCTTTCATTTCATAACTCTTATCACCTCTTTTTCCTCTTGTCCCACTCTATTTTCCAAATATATGTTGAGAGTTTATAGGTTTTCATTCATCATGCAAACTTCACACTTCATTTAGTTATATTCCTCCCAACTTTTGACATTTTTGACTTAGGTATTCTTGAAATTTGAATTATATCATCTCACATATTTTTGAAGCCCCCCATCGTTGGCCCAAATTACTTACAGTCGATGGTGTTACTCATTCTGGATGATTTTATTTCTTTAGAAAATAATCCCAAACTTCTCTCATATTTTTATAGTTAGATTCTAAAAATTATTCCCACTCTTCTTGTTTTTTCTTTCAAATTGGAATTTGGAGGAGGATTTTTCATAAGGGGTCGATATTTGATGATGTCTCAAAATCTTTTTTCTAAAAGGAAATTATGAAGTAAGGATGAGATAATAAAAAGGAACATGTTGTGTAATTCTATCCATAATTGTTTTTTATGGTTTTGACTGACTCTCTATCTTCAATTGTTTGTTCTTTAATGTAATCTCATACAATATTCTCAAACCACTCACTGAGGTTTTTTTTTCCTTCTTTTATGATTTTTTTATTAATTTCTCATCCAAAGTGAGTTTGTGCATCAAATTGATTGAGGTATTCATATAGTGCTTCTAGAAAGGTTTTCAAGAATCGGTCATCTGTCTCTGAAAAGATCTAAGAGCATGCTTCAACTAGAAGAAATTAGTTTCTTCTTTCATAGTTTTTAATATAATTGGTAATTTTAGTCTCCCACCATTCACATATGTCCTCCAAGGCTAAACTCTATGTGCATTTTTCTCTATGCATGCTCAAGTTCATGACTAATGGAAACAAAACCAATTCTATAGTATAAGGTAAAGTAAAAGAATCTATCAATAGATCCTTACACAGATAAATATTCGTTACAACATCACATATAGAAACAAATAGAGACACAAGTAGACTGTTACACATTATTTTGGTCACCTCTATGATCATTGATGATATGTGTATTGATTTCTTCTTTGTTTCTTAAAGTTGTTGAATAAATAAGACTTTCTCCCTAGGAAATAAAATCATCTCTCCTTTCTTAAAAACCCTACCAAGGAAGATCATCTCACCATGCCTTATGTTAAGGGGGTGAAGATTGTACTTGTGATAGATTTTTTTAGCTTTCCAGGTCCAGTTTTGAATACTCTTCATCAAGAGCATTGGAGCGAAGGTGTGTGTGTTGGAGAAAAGGGACCTTGCAACATCAAGGCATATGTTGTATTCTCAAGTTTCATCAATATAATGAAGTGATACATTTCTTCCCTATAAAAGTGTCTCCGTTTTTATTGTATAACTCCTTGATCTTATACATAGGCGTTATCAATGAAATTTGTTTTGCAAATTTCATGCAAATGGTTACAGAAATACAACATTGACAAACAAATATTAGTTCACCTACAACACCAAAATTCGTTTCCAAGAGGCAAAAACTATACAATTGGGAAAAAATTGACATGCACTAACTCACTAAAGGAAGTGCATGCACAATGCATGGGCCAAAGAAGCTCATAGAGTGCACAATGTGTGATATGCATGACTGTGTACGAGAAAATCCATGCATTCCTGTGAGTGACACATTTATGGTTCTTGTCGTCCCCTCAACCACTTATGGACCAAATCCCAACTTGATTTGACCCTCAGATCTGAGCTGAATCTAAATGGGGTGTTGGTCAAGGATCAAAAGGTGCCCTAAATGCCCCCTTGTTCACACTAAGAACTAGTTGAATATTTCCTTGAATACATGCTATAAATGGAGGCCATGGGTGCACTAATAATTTAATATTTTCATACTATTGTTATGCTACCTCAATCCTCCCTTGAGAATCCTCTTTTCTCCTTAGAGAATTCTAGAAACATTCCAATAGGCCATTCCACTCACCTCTTGAAGGAATAGGAATTGATTTCTTCATAATTTGTTTTCTTTTCTACCATTGTAAGAAGATATCTCCATTAGGAAACTCAAGAAACCTCCCAAGGAGGAAGAGGGGACTCATAAGTCCTCATTTCTCTATAGTGTTTTTCCAACTAATATAGTTATCCATTGGTGGCATAATCTTGGTCATTGGTTGATTGTTTTTGGTTCAAAGTTTCTTATTCATTCTAGTTGTATTCCCTTAGTTTTTTTTAGTTTGTTTAGTTATTTATTTCATGTTCTTGGTTTATTTAACTTATGCACTAACATATGTCGTGTCTAGCAGGCCCAACTAGACATGCAAGTGCCCTTGTTTTTCTCACCCAAGCGATGAAACATACACAAAAGATTGGCGACCATAATGGGCCCCCGGGGGAGAATTTTTCTCACATCATGTCGAGGTACTCATGCACATGTTCAACATTATCAAATAATTGGTATATGATCTTTATATTCATATGTTATTCACATTGGGTATTTAGTTTTAATGTGTGCAGGTACTTGGTCATCACAAACTAAAGCCACGCCTTGAGGTATATGCTTGACACTAGCATGTAATCATTCCATATGAATATCAATTGCATCTTCCAGTCACACCTTCCGACATTCACCTTTAGGTTCCCTACATCATGTTAGCACTTTGTAAGTTTGTGTGGTTGAAAGACAGATGATGGAGGTAATTGTTCCAACCAACTTTAGGTTGGATTCCAACCTTTCTAACCAGAGAGGGATCTCTCAGACATATAGCTATTTAAAATACTCAAAATATTTGGAAATACAAGCACATAGGTTTGATTATTCCATGGTGTAAAATTTAAAGGTGATAGGAAAAAACATAAGAGAAGGGCCATTGGGAAATGGGGTCCATTCTTGAAGATGTATGAAGAGTTATAAGCTATGTATTTCTAGAGGGAACAAAGGAAAAATAGGTATGATATTCATCCAAATAATTAATATGAGATGGAAGAGGAGAAGAAAGTAAATACTACTATCAACAAGAGACGTCTAATAGAGGGTGAATCCCTTGATGAAACGTTAGAACAGGAAACACGAGGGATGGATATTGAAAACAAAGAACCAAGCATGAGTGAAGTCTAACCCAATAACCAAAACACATAACAAGTGTAATCAAAGTGAGAAGGAGAATCAACAAAATTAATTCCTTCTATTACTTAAGGATTATTACTAGCACGAAAACACATTCATGCATATGAAGTATAGGAAAACATAATGAACATCAACACCATGATGAATCTCAGCTATCTAAAAAAAACCTTATATTCTTATATTAAAATGTCATAAGAAACTAGAAATCATCTTCCCCAAGATTCCAAAAATAGCTATCAGTTAGAAAGGGAGTAACGTACTAAAAATGAGCTCCTACTTTTTAGGGAAATTTATAAATGAAAAATAACATATTTGAGATCTTTATCCTAAATGTCACTTGTCTGAATCATCACAAAATTCCCTGAAAGATACTTAATTTAGATTGCAATCTATTTCAGGTTTGCAATTTCTTCCTTTAAAGTGTCAAACCAATCAGGGCTGTTTTCTCCAATACCTTCAACCACTTTATATTTAACCTATGTCTTTCATCGCTTGATTCTTTTAATATTTCCAAATTTCATGTGGTATCCGTCTACATATCCATTGATGATCAAATACTTCATGATAGGATTTAGTTCGATTTCTTCACCTGACCCTGCTTCACCCTTAGATTTTGTGTGAAATTTTGTCGCCAACATTTTCACAAGAAGCTTTTATTTCTTCTTTATTGATAATTTTATCATATTATTTGAATATCTTGGTTTGTTGGAGGCCCCTGGATTTGTATTCTCCATTTCCTTTGTTTTTTCTGGAAGCATGAGCTTATCTCCCTTAGCTATACAAGGATTAAACGAACGATTTGATTTGTGGTTACCCCGTTCTGGAATAAAACGTTAATTTCCAACAACAGAGTAATGTCACCCATGTTTTGAATGAAAGTTGTCATCGAGTGCTAATCATGGGCTACTGATGAAATACCTTGTAAGGATAACAACTTATCAAGTTCAACCATTGATTTCAAATGATGATCTTTCGAATCATTTTTTTGGCAGTGCTCTCATGGCATCGCATAGACGAAAAGTACCCAAACAAGTGTTTCAAGGTGATTTGAATAACTTCCAACTTTCCCTTTCCACATGAAACCCTTGGATTTGATGAATTTAATGATATTTTGACACATGACATCAGGATGAGATTGAGTGGTTTCAAGTTCAACTATTTCCCCCCCTGATATGCATCTGATGGCACCACATGGCCTCAAGAATAAACCGTAGTATTCCTATCGGCCCTCCTTCAAAATATTAACCTCCATGTTAGTTCTCGATCCTATATGCTCCACGACCATTGATTTGCGATGTCCATGATCCATAACCCTTCAAGTCCCATGAAATTCACACTTCCGCTAGACTTAGCCCCATCCACTAGATATGGAGTCGTCCTCTAGTTTGTCACACCTCTATACCAATTTAGTTGCTTGCTAAGTATCGAGACTTGGATTCCATATAAAATTGTGATGGTGATAGAATGGGCTCCAACTAGGGATGTTATCCTCCTTGTGAGGTAGAAAATGATAGTAGATCTTGTGCCTTATCCATTGGGGTTTCTGTTACAACATGTGCGTATAATACCTTGAAATCTTATTAATTGATAAGCCATTCAAGAAGTTATATATGAGTTTGAATCTTAGAATTTAAAAAATATTGGGACTGTTTATTTTTTCTAACAAAAATGCAAATGGATCTTCCAACACGTGTATAAGAACACAATCATGTTTCAATTCTTCCACTACATTCTTTCTTTCATGTGATTTACCCTGTTTATTTCCATCAAGAGGATGAAAGATCTGCTAATACTGCTGGAAGTAACAACCTCTTGAATCAGAAGACAATGTTGGCTAAAAAAAAACCACTGGTGGAAAACAATCCATGTCTAATATTGACGTTGATTGGCCATTATCTTCATCTCTGAGCTTACAATCTGTCCTAAGCCATAAATTTTGATTGTTATAATTTTCCATATAACATGCCACAGGATCATGAAACACATGTGAAAATATCTCTTTTCGATGGGCCAAAATAGAAGGACAAACCATCTTCACAAGTGTTGGTTTTTATTTCTCTTCCTCTTCAATACTGGGACTATAATCTTCAAAGGAATCAAATAAAACAATGGCTTCCTTATGATCTTTCTGTATTTCTGATTGAATCATGACATACATTGTTTTATTGCCTCCCTGAAACTATATGTTATCTATTTGTTCATTTTTCAAAGTCTCCCTAGATGGGTCCTTAGAGACTTCATACGCATCTAAGCCACTTAGAATCTAAAAAAATACATCATTCATAGGGGAATAAAGACAACTTTGAAACACTTTGTTTTGCTAGAAACCTAGTTGGATATCTTTATCAATTGAAAAAGGAAAATGAATTTGAACAATGACACTTTTACCAACTTTCTTTGTTTGATCATGATTGGCTCTTAAGAATTTAAAGGAAGAGAAACATAATGGAAGATATATGTCATTTGCAAGTTTATTGCCTTCATTCAAATTCAACATCATACCTGGAGGGTTTTTGATTTGAAACATTATTGACATTTTTCTTGAGAAATTTGAAAGAAGTAAAACATAATGGCATGGTTCCTACTCCCGAGTCGAATATTTCTTCATTTCCCTCATTTTCGTCATATGCATATTTTTCAACTTCTTTAGATTGTTGAACACGCTTGTTTTCAGACTCCTCTTTGAACAATGGCTTCAATTCCTTGTCATTTTGTCTTAGGAAATCAAAAGTGACTTAGCATCAACACACATTCCTTTGTTTCAATGATGATATTAGCATTTTCTTTCAATAATTTAAATGAAGAGAAACATAAAGGCAAAGTATTTCCCTCAGCTGTTTCAATACTTTCTTCTTTGTAACTATGATATGTAGGTTGATTGATCTCATTACACTATTGAAAAAGAACATTTTATGATATAAGAAATCCAATTGGTTGCTCTAGGAGGTCATCATCATAATCATGATCATATTCATTGTATATAGGCAAATCAGTAACATCTGCAATATTATCTAACAAGAAAAAACTTGGGACATCAACTTGTTCCTCAACAAACTGATTTGCAAACTCATCGTATTGATTGTATTCAAATGAATATATGAAACAATAAGCTCCATGCTTGTCATGGGGTGGATTAGAAACTACATAAGTGCCCTCTTTTTCAATAAGTGGGATATAATCCTTTGAAAAATCATTTACATTTAAAACTTCAAGAGGACCTATGATATCATCAATTTTATGCTCAAAATTCCAGTTAAATGTTCTATGTTCATATTCATTCTCATGTCCTAGAGCACCCAACCATTCATTTGGAATCTGTTCACATGCTAGGATATTATGTTGAATCTCCTGAGCATCTTTAAACATTTGTTGTAAGGTCTTACATCTTCTTTCCATCAAGAGGAAAGACAAATATGGGTGAATAGTAGTGGACATACTAGAGCATGGAAACAACTTCAGTAGGGTGAATTTCTTTGGATAGATCATACTAAATGTGGAAATAGTCTCATTGCTTTGCATTTCCAAGGCAAATAATTCTATAAGTTGTAGGTCTAGATATTTCTTCTCACCCCAAAACTTTGAAAAAAAACTCTTCAATTCTTCCCATGAGCTAATTGTCTCTTGCTGGAAATGTTGAACCATTATTTGGTATCTCCTTTCAAGTATTGAGATAAATACCTCATACAAACATCATCATGGTCAATCTCAAACAAATCTATAAAATGGTCAAACTCTTCGATGTGTTTTTCAGTTGTGATGGCACCAAGTTCCCCATCAAACACGGGTAGGTATTCATAGTGTTTTAGAGGAAAATCATGAAGGATGTGGGGTAATTTTTAGGGTCTATATATGTGCTAGGTCTTGGAGGGTGTTGGATCAAGTATAGGATATAAAATATCATTCTTGGCTTCATGAGGCTCATAAACTTGGTCATGGTTAGCACATGGATCAGACGGGAGATTTTGATCAAAATCACTGATAAACTGAGGAGATATTTGTATAATTTTAAGAGGAGGATACACAATTTCAATATTATCATGATCATCATTTGTGTGCAACGGGTGAAGAAAAAATTTCTTAGCATGTTCAGGAAAGGAAAAAAGGTAATTAACAACAAAAAATATAATGTCTTGGAAAAAACTCAATTTTAGGTACTTGTTTTCTCCCATGATGTCCTTTCATACCTTTGTAAATAGCTCTCATCTTCCAGTGGAGTCTCTAAATCTCATTTGAAGCATAAGTGGAGTTTCCAATAAAATCTTCAGGCCACCGAGTTTTTGGACAGTGGAGTCGCTACTGAAAATTTAAATTTCCGGATTCCTCTACCAGTGGAACCAGCTTCAATCTAATTTTTTGATGTGTGGAGTTGCAAATAAGGAATATAGCTAATATGTGCCTAAGTGTATGTTTCTCTTAGACCTTAGAACTCAACCATGTCATTCTTTCCTAGGGAAAATTTTTCAATTTCATCCTTGACAATGATGCCAGAATGTTAGCACTCTGTAAATCTATCTGTCTGAAAGATAGACGACAGATGTAACTATTTCAACCAAATTTAGGTTGTATTCCAACCTTTCCAACTAGAGAGGGCTCTCTTGGACATATAGCTATTTAAAATACTCAAAATATTTGGCAATACGAGCATATAGGTCAGATTTTTCCATGGTGTAAAATTTAAAGGTGGTAGGACATAACAAAAGAGAAGGGTCATTGGGAAATGGGGTTCGTTCCTTTATACGTATGAACAATTATAAGCTATGTATTTCTATATGGAACAAAGGAAAAATAGGTATGATATTCAGCTAAAAAAGTAATATGATATGGAAAAGGAGAAGAAAGGAAAGACTACTATTAGCAAGAGGTGTCTAGCAGAGGGAGAATATCTTGATGAAGAGTTAGAAGAGGAAACATGAGCGATGGAAACTTCAAACAAAGAAATGATAAGGAGTGAAGTATGAACCGGCAACCAAAACACATAACAAGTGTAATCAAAGTGAGAAGGATCATCGAAAAAATGAATTCCTTCTATTACTTAAGGATTATTACTAGAAACAAAACACATTCATGCATATGAAATATAGGAAAACATATTGAACATCGACATCGTTATGAATGTTGGCTATCTAAGAAAAACCTTATCTGCTTGTATTAAAATTTTATAATAAACTACAAAGTTCTCCTAATACAAGGGAAGGCCCCCCGTTCATTTATCTTTTTGATAGTTTATATATATAAATTACATATGAGGCCCAAAACGGATCATCTTCCCCAAGATTCCAAAAATAGCTATCAGTAAAAAAGGGAGTAACATACTAAAACCGAGCTCCTACTTTTTAGGGAATGTTATAAACCAAAAATAACATATATGAGATCTTTACCATGAATTCCACTTGTCTGCATCATCAAAAACTTCCTTGAAATATACTTAATTTATCTTGCAATCTATTTCAAGTTTGCAATTTCTTCCTTTAAAGTGTCAAGCCAATCAGGTTGGTTTTCTCCAATACCTTCAACCACTTTAGCTTTAACCTCTGTCTTTTGTCACTTTCTTCTTTTACTCTTTCCATCTTGCATGTGGTATTCATCTATGTATCCATAGATGATAAAATCCTTCATGATAGGATTTAGTTTGATTTCTTCACCTGACCCTGCTTCACCCTCATATTTTGTGTGAAATATTGTCGCCAACATTTTCACAGCAAACTTTTCTTTCTTATTTATTGATAATTTTGTTATATTATTTGAATATCCTGATTTGCTGGAGGCCATTAGATATGTCTTCTCCATTTCATTTGTTTTTCGTGGAAGCACGAGCTTATATCCCTTAGTTGTACAATAATTAGACAATCGATTTGATTTGTGGTTACCCCATTCTCGAATAAAATGTCAATTCCCAACAATAGAGTAATGTCACCCATGTTTTGAATGGAATTCAT
>JASDQU010107741.1:6843-17279 GCA_032191745.1 Picea mariana | reverse complement strand
AGGATGTGTTGGGATATCATTTCCAATCTAGGCATATTAACACTGAAAATTTATCTAATTTCACTTTCCCTCCTTGCCCAAGATATTGATTCCTTTTGTGAGAAATTGCCTTAGCATTCCCTAATTAGCCCCTTCTTCCTCCATTTAACCCATTCCCTTCCATAGAAGAGATCAGAAGGTTTAGAAAAAAAGTTCATACAAGGTGCACTTGGAGCATGGTGAAGAGGATCCCAGACCAAGTTCACGAGACGATGGCCGACTTAGATTGTAAAGGTATAATATTTATGTTATGAATAAAAGAATTACATTTTCCTATCCCAAATGATGGCGTCTTGAATACTTTTATTGATGTATTCTTGAGATTCTAACATCTAACCCTAAATTATATATGCAATATCATTCTTTTAGTTTTTTGTTTGTCAATTTTTGGATGCAGTTCATCCCTAGGAGGAGGCGTGCAGTCAGTGGAAATTCCAATCATGAAAAGGTCATCACTAGACATGGGATTAGAGGTATAGTTACTCGATATCATTTGTCTTTGCTTTATTTATATTATTTTTGGTATGTTTGGGGTATTATAAATAATTAATTATCTTTTAGACAGTTATTCTCTATGCCTACATTATGAAACATGGTGTAGTTAAAGGGGGGGTTATTTCTCGCTAGCAGAATTGGAGACCATACTAGGGAAGCCTCTAGGGTTTTTTAGGGGTGTTATAACCCTAATTTTCACCAGACATGCATACCTAGAATCGAGCCATCTCACTTGCATATTTTTCCAAGACACCATTGAAAAACTCTTCTAAAAACTATCCTTTTGAATATGTATGTACCCTATGCCGCTGCTTCCTGCATGTATATGCTAGCTGACCCATTATAGCCCACGTATACTGACAAAAGAACAAAAAATAGAAAGTTGCAGATGAGATATAGTTTTCCGAGTACTTTCCTAAACCATTTGAACATCCATAGCTGGTCACTCAAATGTATAGCTACCCTCTTTTAGCCTATAAAAGAAGAGGTGGGGGTCCCATTTAAAAAGAGAAAAAATAAGAGCAAAGAAACTTTGTCCTTTTTTGTATTCCCCTGCCCCAATCTTTTGCAACCATTTTGTGAGAATTGAAGAAGAGAATCATATGTGGAAGCAGTTGGTGCACATTTGAAGAAGATCCCAGGACCAGATTCGAGGAGCAGTAGCCGATCTCACCATTGTAAGTGACTTTTGTGAGGTTAATAAAAACAATTACTTTTCCCGTCCTACCATATGAGGTGTTCAATATTCAGTTTTGATTTATACTTTATTAGAACATCTAAATCACTAATTCATATGTAATATGCATGTTCACAGTTCTTTGTTTTTCCTTTTGTGAATGCAGGTTGGCTGTGGGAGGATACTTGCAGTCGAGGAGCAGCTGAACACAAAAGGATCGCCACCAAATGTGAAGTTCAAGGTAGAGTTACCGAATACTTTTATCCTTGTGTTTTATGCATGAATGTGGGGTCTATGCTAGGATAGTAGTAAAAATTATGAGACTTTAGATGGTTATTTCTGCATGCATTACATAACCCTTAGTGCTAGTCCATAGGGAGTTTTCCCTCCCACATCAGAATTGGCGACCGTACTGGGGAATATCTCTAGGGTTTTTTAGGGTTACTTTTTAGGTGTTTTTAAATTGGTCTGATTACCTTTTTCTGACTTTCAACAAGAGTCTGAGTTTGTAGGGATTCTGGTCTTCCATAATAGTACTCCTTTCTTTGATTGCTTGACTATTGTTTTCTTTTTCAGGAAGCTATAGAGGTATACGTGGCTTGTACAAGGCCTGCATGCATATATATGTTCTTTACTTTTAGACATGCCACGTACATACACTGACTTCTGAAGTGTCAGTAGCGTGCCTGAGTTCAGAAAATCTATTTTTTTTAAAAGGAGAGACAGTCATCCTCTTCCCTATCAGAAGTGATCCTTCTTAGGGGTTTTCTTGATCTAGTCCTGGTCTCTGTTTTTGTAGTCTGTAGCCTAGGTATAACCTCAGACTATCTTTTCTTTATCAAAATTATCCTTTCATTTTCTTTATCAAGGTAAGTTTTTGTGTCTTTAAGGGATTATAGTTTTCAATAACAATACTCCCTGCTTGATTTGCTTGATTGTTAGTTTTCATTCTTGAGAATTTACATAGCTGTACGTGGCCTCAAGTGAGCCTACAGGCGCACATACGTGCCCTACCTTTGGATAGCCCGCATACATACGTTGGTTGTTGAAGTGTCAGTAGTGTAGGAAATTTGTTTTTTTAATAAGGGGCATTCATCCTCTTCCCTGTCAATATTTGTACTTCCTAGGGGTTTTATTGATCCATTCATGGTCTCTATTATAATAGTTTGTAGCTTAGGTTTGACTTCAGTTTAACTTTTCTTTTTTCAAAGATTTCTTGTTTTTTCTTTATAGGGTTTGAGACAAGTTTGCGAGTCTTTTCCAATCATCCTTTTTGGGTTTGGTCAGTGACTCCCTACGATCCACAGGTGGGCCAAAAGTCATTTATTTGTTTTGTCTTGTATTTATTTTTCCTCTTTTGCTTCAGAAAATAAGAAAATAATACATTTTAAAATTTTTTGTTTTGGAAGCATAATAAAAAAAATATAGATTTCACTTTCTTTGTTTGGTTAAGTATTTGGTTGTTTGCATTAATAGTCAGGAAAAATAATTATTTCGTAAGTTCTTGGTTGATTGACTTAGGACAATAAATAGCTCGTAGTCGAGCAAAATCTTGTTTTGAGTTTTCTGTTAAAAGATCTTAGAAAAAAAAAGTAGTTTGAAAATTTGGTTAAAGAGTTTAAATGTGCAAATATGAATTTGTCAAGAAGAAGTAATTTTGTTTACAACTTTCTATTTTTTTTCTTCTTCATCTCCAAAATACATCACTAGTTTCATTTCCAATTCCTTTGACTTAAGACAAGCCACAAAAATTAATGATTAATTAAAATCAACTAGACTTTATGTTTGTAGGGTCCATAAACTAGTCTAGGCTAGAGCCTTGATTTAGGATTGGAGAGGAAACTCTTCAAGGATACAAAAACAAACATAAGAATCTAAGCTAGGGAGTGATAAAAATTCCAGTATTGTGAAAGCGATCTGTTACCCCCCTCTAACATAGGGGATAAAAATGAGGTCACGTGCGGAAAGGTAGCAGAGACAACCCCTCCAAAGCTGGAACAAGCATAGTGGGGAACACATATAGAGGGATTATGTTGGTATTTCGTTGATCACATTTTCCACATAGCTTCATGGGTCTCAAATCCATTCGAGGTCCTCAGTTGTCTTCCGAAACAATTTCTTTCGATACCCTTGATAGTTTTCAGGCTTTATACCTTGCTTATTGCAGTCCACCTAACTGTTGATTGTACCCTACTAATGACTGTTTGCACGCTGGAAACCTAGTTTCCTTTACTTTAGAGACTTACACAGGACTACGAGGGTATACCATGGTACCTAGGACAGACATTGGGCCACTCTTTTCAGAGTATTCCTAGAGGGTGCTTCCATATTTGAGTTGCACTTGCACTAGTAAGTTTCTCTAGTGTTGGCTGGTGTAATTGTTCTTCCAACTAGCTAGTGATATGCTTGTCTTATCTCATATGGACATTTTCTAGTGTGTGTTGATTCTTTAACGTTAATAGAAATCCCTATTTTTTCATTGATCTTCTCACAAAATTGAGGATCAAGAGCTCCTCCATTCATGAAGGATTCTTGGCTTGTCGCCGGTTAATATGGAGCCACCTCGGCCACCTTTAAGGCGAAGACTAGACCAACAAGGGTCTTTTGAGGTGACTGGGTCACAGGAAACTATTCTCGACCCATCTCCAAGAGAAGAACATTTGATTACGAAGAAAACAACCAATTCAGATCTTGGAGTGGAATATCTTGGTCTGTATGAACCTCCGAACACTAATCTATCAGTGCCCATCATTGTATAGGTTTATCCTTATGAGCGTCAGATAGTGTCACAAGAATAAATGGAAACAAATGTTGTGACTTCTTCGGGTAATTCTCATATTCCCTCTACGACTATCACTACAATGGGTATTCCACCTNTTAAATGTGCAAATATGAATTTGTCAAGAAGAAGTAATTTTGTTTAGAACTTTCTATTTTTTTTCTTCTTCATCTCCAAAATACATCACTAGTTTCATTTCCAATTCCTTTGACTTAAGACAAGCCACAAAAATTAATGATTAATTAAAATCAAATAGACTTTATGTTTGTAGGGTCCATAAACTAGTCTAGGCTACAGCCTTGATTTAGGATTGGAGAGGAAACTCTTCAAGGATACAAAAACAAACATAAGAGTCTAAGCTAGGGAGTGATAAAAAATCCAGTATTGTGAAAGCTATCTGTTACCCCCCTCTAACATAGGGGATAAAAATGAGGTCACGTGCGGAAAGGTAGCAGATACAACCCCTCCAAAGACGGACCAAGCGTAGTGGGGAACACATATAGAGGGCTTATGTTGGTATTTAGTTGATCACATTTTCCACATAGCTTCATGGGTCTCAAATCCATTTGAGGTCCTCGGTTGTCTTTCGAAACAATTTCTTTTGATACCCTTGATAGTTTTCAGGCTTTATACCCTACTTATTGCAGTCCACCTGACTGTTGATTGTACCCTCCTGGTGACTGTTTACACACTGGAAACCTAGTTGCCTTTATTTTAGAGACTTACACAGGACTACGGGGGTATACCATGGTACCTAGGACAGACATTGGGCTACTCTTTTCAGAGTATGCCTAGAGGTTGCTTCCATATTTGAGTTGCACTTGCACTAGTAAGTTTCTCTAGTGTTGGCTGGTGTAATTGTTCTTCCAACTAGATAGTGATATGCTTGTCTTATCTCATATGGGACATTTTCTAGTGTGTGTTGATTCTTTAACGTTAATAGAAATCCCTATTTTTTCATTGATCTTCTCACAAAATTGAGGATCAAGAGCTCCTCCAGTCATGAAGGCTTCTTGGCTTGCCTCCAGTGAATATGGATCCACCTCGGCCACCTTTAAGGCGAAGACTAGACCAACAAGGGTCTTTTGAGGTGACTGGGTCACAGGAAACTGTTCCCGACCCATCTCCAAAAGAAGAACATTTGATTATGAAGGAAACAACCAATTCAGATCTTGGAGTGGAATATCTTGGTCTGTACGAACCTCTGAACACTAATCTATCGATGCCCATCATCGTACAGGTTTATCCTTACGAGCGTCAGATAGTGTCACAAGAAGAAATGGAAACAAATGTTGTGACTTCTTCAGGGAATTCTCATATTCCCTCTACGACTATCACTACAATGGGTATTCCACCTCCTAACCAACCATCATCAGTCCGTACCACCATGGTATCAACCACCTCTACCTTGGGCAATGGTTTGATTCCATCTATTGAGGTGATCACTACTCCTTTCGCCCATAGTGCGACAGGCCCTCCATTCTCATACGGGATGCCTGACTTTGATAAGAACTCTATCCTTTCCTACTCCACTCTACAGACTTTAGGTCAGGGGGCATGAAGCTCTAATGATCCTCTTCAAGGATCCATGGGGGGAACTTCAACATCCTATAATGCTTTCCCTTATGGATGGGGTCATATACCTCCTTCATCCCCTTTTCTCAGTGGTCCTCACCAGCATCCCACCAAGCCAAACATAATCTTTAGCTCATTTGGAGTAGGTATTCAAGGACTTCCTTATTATATCATGCTGGTAGGATCAATGTCATTCT
Source organism: Picea mariana (assembly GCA_032191745.1). Classification (NCBI taxonomy): domain Eukaryota; kingdom Viridiplantae; phylum Streptophyta; class Pinopsida; order Pinales; family Pinaceae; genus Picea; species Picea mariana. Next base: position 11,518 of record JASDQU010107741.1, on the reverse strand, counting down.
ATTTGTTTGGCACATTTGGTAACAATGCTTTCTCATCAGCTGCCATCTCGGTTGGGGGAAACCTCAGTTATGGACAGCAAAATCCTATGCAGGGTACTATTCCTGCACAGGAGGTAAACCCATGAATTCCTTCCTCACAAGACCTTGGAATACATGGCAGGGATTAGTTACCTTATCTAGGATGTCGACCAGGGGAAACCCCTTACATAGCCAATGGAACCCTCGGTAAGGCTCAGTACATATGCCTGTCGGATCGACAGAGGGAAACCCTTCCCAAAATCCTTGGAATGCAACACAAGACCAACCTTCTACGTCTTATTAAAAGAGTCATCTGATGATGTCTCAACAAGCACATAATCCATACACTGGTCATGGCTATGGTTTTTACCAAAACCCTGGCCAACAACCTAACTTTTCCTAGCAACCTGGTGCCAATCAAACTCCAGGCCCTTTTTTCCAAGGTTGTAATCAACAACCCAAACTACCATTTATGGAAAATTTACATTTTCCAGACTTGACAAGGTTATTGAATGACCTTATATGTCACTATCTGTGTTGGCCTTCTATGCTGACCAAGTTGTCTTCGGACATTCCAAATTTTGAAGCTAATTCTAATGAAGATCCAGGTGATCATGTGACTACCTTTCATATTTGGTTCTCGTCCAATTTGTTGAAAGATGAATCCATCCAGTTGTGTTTATGTCAACTCACTCTTATAGGGAGTACTGCAAAATGGTACATTGATCTCGACCGCTCAAGATACTCTTCCTTTGGCAAATTGGCACTGGATTTATTAAACCATTTCTAATTACCTGTGAGATACAATGCCGACACCGAATTTCTAGCCAAATTTGAGTAGACAAAGGAAGACCATATCTCCGATCACATCCAAGAATGGAGACGCCAAACGAGTTTGATAAAAGTTCCAATCCCACCAAAATTCCTTCTTGAGTGGTTCTTTAAGTCTTTGGTACCTCAGATATCCAAATACGTCAAAATGTCAGGAGTGTTTTCTGAAGAAGATGCAATGATGAGAGCTCAACATCTAGAGCTGCTTTACTCTCAGTCTGGTTTACTTTACAAAATTTTTCCAGATGCATCACGATCAATACTTGACAAGACCAGACAAAGAGCTAGACCACATGCCGATGGTATTGTTGGTTCAACAAAAACAAAGCCCACTAATCAGCTATCAAAACAATTGCAGCAATTGTTGATACAACAAAAAGTGGTCAGCCAGACCATTGGGCTGACTGCCCCCCCTACCCAAAGGTTAGATGTACACATTTTTCAATTGACAAACTCAAAGGCCACCTAGTAGCCTAATGGAAAGAAGAAATAGATAAAGAAGGGTAAAGAGGATAAGAAAACTACCAATAATGTTGGCGAGGGAAACAGAGAAAAGTGGAAGTTGAAGTATCCATGTAACCTATGCACGGAATACCACCTGACTCACCAGTGCCCTTGGCTTGTGGAGGCCTAAAATTTATTGGCACAATAGTAGCCTGATGTGTTAATGAACACATTTCAACATGGGCAAAATTTAAATCAAGATTCTCCGAGCACGGATGGGGGCGGTCAAGGAACCCCTCCATCTTCGAGTAATCCTTCATCCACAAATGTGTATATGATGAAAGGTGGTGCCTATATATCGACTAAAGTGCATGATTACGGAATTCCAAACACCTCTAAGAAGATTAAAGAAGCCTAAAACCCACCTCTTCCTCTCCAAATCGAGAAGAGAAACAATGACATGCATCCCAAAAGGTGTATTCAAGAAAGTTTCTCACAATCCAAATGCAAGGGCCACCCAGAACTACTCTATGGTGGAGGATTTGTCTCAAACCCCTTACACGATGTCTACTTTGGAAGTCCTCTAGAGCTGCCCTTCCGAGAGAAAGGATCTATTAGCCACCTTAGGATCTAATGAGACTTGTAATCTGGGTTGATCATGCTTGATACAACTGACTTAAAACCTTGTCTCCTTTACCATGTGGTGTTTCAGATTGTAGTGGCTTACACCATGAAAAATTTTACCTGGAACATTTTCTTCACAGTGGTTGATGAGGGCACCTCGACATGCATGATTTCGTTAACATTTTGGGAGGCCATTGGCCAACCCATTTTGTCTCTATCACTGAATATTCTTACCACTTTTGATGGTCATTCGTTCCGAACACATGGCATCATTCCCTCTTTCCCCGTGCAGTTAGGAGGGAAGACTATGTGTGTCGAGGTTGAAGTGGTCAATGCATCTCTCGACTACAATATTTTGTTAGGAGGGAGTTGGACCTATGCTATGCAAGCAGTGGTCGCCACATTTTTCTAGGTCTTGTTGTTCCCACATGAGGTTTGGATCGTCCCACACACCTCTGACTTAAGAGAGTATATCATCGTCACGATCTCATAAGAGAGTTGATCATCCCACACACCTCTGACTTAAGAGATATGATCATCACCACATCTCGTAAGAGAGTTGAGCATCCCACACACCTCCAACTTATCTTTGAGTGATGTCGCTACTACTGGATTCGCTTGAATCGAAACAAATGCAATTGTTATGTGATGTCGAGTTGTCTACTAGGTTTCATAGTTTTGACAACAAGAATCATGGTCGATCCTCTCAAAGTTGAGGCAATAGTTCAGTTTCCTCCACCACGCACAATCCTTCAACTTCAGAGTTTACAGGGAAAAGTGAACTTATGACGTTTCATCACAAACTATGTTGAGATCACAAAGGAATTTATGCATTTACTGAAGAAGGACATTCCTTTTCATTGGGAGAAATCCACTCAATGCTCTTTCGAAGTGTTGGAACGCGCCCTCACGACTGCCCCTCTACTTCAACCACCCAATTATAATAAGGATTTCTTATTGTAATTGGTTGTGGAAGAGTTGACCATCGGTATGGTATTGGTTCAGGAGGATCATTTGCTATCAGAATATGTGATTTATTACATGAGTTTAGGCCTGGTTGGACTAGAACTCAATTATTCCCACGTTGAAAAACTTGCATTGGGAATAGTTCATGCTATCCAACGGTTTCATCATTATATTTTGTTTTGCAAGACCACCATCATTGCCATTCTGAATCTCTTTCAGTACGTGTTGATGTGACGAGTAATTGGTAAAAATATTAGTATATGGATAGTTGTCCTCCAAGAATTTGACTTAGATTTTGTTTCAGAAAAATCCAAAAATTCGTTGATCTTTGCGGAACTCAGCTTGGAACTTTTGGTCGAGTCAGGTGATGTTATGCCCGAAGAGTCACCTATTAAAGGATATGTGTTTTTGATCGCATCTTTGGACCCCTGGTATGGATATGTACTTGTCTATATCCATACTTGGAAGTGCCTCACCTATGCTTCTCATGATGAGCGTCGTCGTATATGCCATTAGGACAATAAATATCTCACACTCCAGGAAACTTTATATCGTTGAGGTGTAGATTTCATCCTTCGTCGATGTATCATGCATGAAGAAGAAGTAATTGTGCTTAATGATTTCCACACTGGAGCATGTGGCAGTCATCTATCTAGGTTGGATACAATCCAAAATATTCTACGAGCCAGTTACTTTTGGCCGACATTAATCAAAGATTGTGTTGAATCGGTCAAGAAGTGCCACCCGTGTGATATCTTCTCTCGAAAGATGAGGGCACACACTGCTCCCATATTTTTCATCATTACACCAAGTGGGGGATTGCTTACACTACATGCAACCGCACTTTAGCAAAGAGCCACCGTTATATCATCGTAGCAGTAGACTACTTCACCAAGTGGGTCGAAGTTATGCCAACGTTCAAATATGATGGAGAGACCACAACTATATTTTTGTTTAACTAGATAATATCAAGGTTCGACATCCTAAGAGATATTGTCATTGACCATGGTAGTCACTTTTATAACAAAATGATGTTTGAGTTACAATCAAATCCTGGGTTGAGGAAAGAACATTCATCACCCTACTACCCACAACTGAATGGTCAGGTGGAAGCTATAAATAAATCTGTTAAGACCATTCTACAGTGAATGATCAATTCAACCAAGTCAAATTGGCATTTGATGTTATACTCAACATTACGAGCCTAACGAACATCTATTAATACTGCAACCAGTTTCTCACCTTTTCAACTCGTTTATAGGTTGGAAGTAGTCTTACCCATAGAGTGCTAGATCCCATCTCTAAAGTTGGTAGTACAGTTATTTCCAGACACTTCAACACTTGAAGAGAGTTTATTATACCTCAAGCAACTCAATGAGAAGCGTCATGATGCGGACCTAGATAACGAGGCTCACAAACAAAAATTCAAGTGTTAGTATGATCAGTTTGTTTGTCCTTGGATTTTGTCTGAAGGAAACCTTGTCCTAGTCTATGACGAAGATAAGGACCCCCTGGGGGCAGGCAAGTTCAAACCCATGTGGTTCAAACATTTCATTGTGAAAGAGGTTCTAAATAAGGCCTCTTATTGTCTGGTGGAATTTGAGGGAAATGCTTTGGCAGAGCCTAGAAATGGGACCTACCTCAAGAAGTATTACCCATAGGTGGGTCACCTCGAGTGACTTTTTTTACATATGTATAGTTCTCGTACATTTGATTTTTTATTTTTGGTCTTTTTGGTTTTATGGACGTGTCATTTTTGATGTCATATTTTTCACTGTGGTAGATGTCAAGT